>DWCF01005653.1:0-13784 GCA_018230265.1 Delias oraia
CTCAAGATCGCAGCGGGTGGGCGTCTTTGAGGGAGGCCTATGTCCAGCAGTGGACTTGAATGGGCTGATGATGATGAAGAACCCATATAACATTGTTCTATATGTTTAAGCGGTATCTTTACTTTGTATTCTATAACGGTTTTTGGCCTATTAAGCACAGTGACGGTTGAAATGTCATAGTCAAATCATTGTAACGAAAATTGAAATTTGTTATTTATCTTTGAAAGGAATTATTGTTAGTGTTTAATTTTTATTGATGTCAATAGAGTATTTAAACAATAAAAGTGCGGCAAACTAAATCTTTATTTAGTGCTTGAATACCGTTTCATCATCATGATCATCAGCCTATTGAAATCCACTGCTGGACATAGGCCTCTCCCAAAACCGCCCATCTGTTACGATCTTGAGCGATCTGGGTCCAGCGGTTGCCCGCGAGCTTCGTGAGATCGTCTTTCTATCGCGTGGTGGGACGTCCCACTCTGCGTTTTCCGGTACGCGGTCACCGTATTGATATACATATATTGAATACTATAAGAGAACAATAATATTATAAGAGAACACCACCGCCCATGAACAACCTTGCCCCACTCCGCGCATTGGTTGTGGTGCCGGCTTTTTACGCCGCTTAAGCTGCAATTTTAAGGGCCTCCGATATCTTTCTCACTGTGCGAAACACAGTACAAGTACCGTTTCACGCTGAGTATTCAATAAATAAAAATATCAAAATTTAGATAAATCATAATTGGATTATGATGCTACAATAAATCTAATCAATTCCAAGTATACTTGCTCAACTCTGCGATATATAGGTGGCAAACGGACAAGCCGTTATATCTGTCAAGGTAGAATTTTCATCGTGGTTTTTCTATTCGAGCCAAAATCTCGTCCGGCCCACATTCCCAACGCATTAACCTACTTAACCACGGAGGTCGAATTCAGTTTGTCTCGTCAATCAGTTTCGTGTTGTTTTGTTAATTTATCAACTAGTTTTGCATTAACCTTGATACGTAACAATAAGGCTGGGAACCCGTCATTCCGTGTGAGAAGGTAATCTTAAAATTAAATTCAACTATTTAGACTGATTGTTATCAATTAACGCGCGACAATGTATCAAAGATGAATGTTGACGTTTCTCGTTGGATGAAATACTCGCCGACCTTGAATTGCTTCAATAATGAAAATGTGATTAAAAAATTACTTATAATAATTTGAAGATCACCCGAACTGCTCAATAATGTTATTAAACGCCATCATAAGCTAAATAAAAAGAATAACGATTACATAATCTAAAGGACATCTTTCCATTTCTTTGTTTAAATGTACTTTTAAAACTTATATTTTATGAACAATAACAAATCTACTGTTTTCATGTTTCCATTAGTTTTTGTGTCTTTGTTTTTAATAGGTAATAGATTGTATTTTGTTTTATTTGAGATTGTATTTAATCTCAATGTATCGATTCAACTTTAGCAAATCCGTATTGACTTACTTCAATTGGGATAATCTATCGTGTATAATGTGAGATGGAAGTATTCACTTCTATAACTAGTTTGTCATTGGCTATGATCCTGATTTCAGCGACCGAGCACGTCACGCGTGAGTCAACGCGTCATGGGCGCCGAGACCGCTCCGTCGCACAGAAGTTCGCAGCCACAACGCACACAATCCAACACTGCAATCCAAACGGTAAGAGATTTCACTGCGACGGCGCTCCGGGCGGGTTGACGGCATGCGCGCATTCCGACGTCACGTCACGTCCGTGCAAAAACCCGCCAAAAGTGAGCGCTCAAAGGACACAGATCGGCACCGAGCGATACGCGCGTCGGCACTGTGCGAGATGTCGTGCAAGACTGACGGTCGCAAGTGCGGCGGGGAGGTCTGCGGGCGAGACGCACGCCGCCTTCGCTCGCAGGTTATCGCCGCGTACAGATAATGATGTCAAAAGTGGATCAGACTAATGCTCTCTATTATGTTTTGAACGAATAACGCCACACTCGCAATCACAAACGCAGATTCCTGTTTTCTCTAAGCTCGTGTTCCGCAACGTGTATACCCACGGTGTACCTACCGCGGCACACTGCTGTACCTTGGCCATACATAGGCGTACATCGGAAAATTTGGTTGTCTTATTAACGTATCTTAAGTTGATAAGTAAAGGTAAGAAAAATAATAGGGTATATTTTCACATGATTGGACGGGCGAGAGGATTTTGTTTCATTGTTTTTTGTACTCAATAAATAGATGCTGATTAATAACTAGGTACATGATTTTTTTTTTGTTTATCAATAGTTTACCTTTTCCTGATTTTCCTTGCGGCTTGCACACAAAAAAGTTTTCGGAACACTGTTCTGAGCAACAAATTCCGCATTTTACGCCTGTAGAAGAGCCATGTTGAAGCATATGCTAACGGTATCACTGGTTTCACTTCGGCTCATAGGAACTGCATATTATACTCATTCACAGAGTTTTGTACTCTTTTTTCGCTAATCCTACTCTTTTCAAATCCTGTACTCTGAGAGTACTCAAGTAATTTGAGGTTTTGTTCAAGGTAACAGAGGCTTACAAAATATTTATAGTAAAATTTTAATTTATTTATCTTGTGAAGGTGAAGTTGCATGAAAGTATTCGGTAATATTAATTATGAAATAAATGTTATATTTAATATAAGTTTTAGATAAATTAATCAAATATGAGCGATAACAAAAGAGGGTAAAATCGTTTAAACAAAAAATTACACCCGCAAAGTGTACTAATTGATGCAATTGAAACAAATCTTTCCATGATTTAATATAACCACCACTGCGTAGAGCCCGTATCGCTAATTGAAATAAGTTCGTCGCCCACATTGACGCGTGCGGTTCGCGCTTCGTGTTCTTGACAAACAAAAACTCACCTAAAGCGGTAATAGCACGGCAATAAATCGCTCTGACCACATTCAACTCTAAGCCTGAACGAAATTTGTTGATTTTCGTACTTTCCGAATATGCGCCGTATCATGACAGCGTTTAAGTATTAAAAGCTCCGACGCTCCGTGTTGATGACACGTTTGAACCACTCGCGCGGCTCCGTTTGGATGCTATCACTCAAGGAATAGGGTCCAGTTTGCATCGCCTCTTAGCTGGGGAACGTTACACGCGTTACGTCCTTTTAGGATGGTCTTGTGTGGTTGGATATTTTGGTTGGATTAAGAAACGGTGTTCGTTTGATGAATGTATCGGCCGATTGAGGTTTTGTGGCGAATGAATGGAGAGAGAGAGCGATGGCGTCACGAATGGGAAAGCTCTTTTCCGCTAATTGATTCAACGAGAACAGGAAAACAAGGGCAGGCTATGTCAAGCAGTGGAAGTCTTACGGCTGAAATGTTGATGTTGATGCTAAACAGGACAAAGCATCGATTTGCCGTATTCAATTATCCTCAACTGACAAAGCATCATCAATCAAGTGACTATGATCTACTTTGAACCATTCTTAGAAAAGTTTATTACCTACAATACCTAGAAATATGGTGGTAATTCAATTGCTTCGCAGGTTTTATAAGTGCTTAGAATGACATCGGGATGTTTAATGCTAAAATATGTACTTCTTGGTACTCCTAGACTTTTTTTTGTGTGGGCTTCTCGCTGTTGGTCATTACAGCTTAAAGTTTTAAAGCTGTAACGCTGCCAACTAGATTTGCAGACATGAATGGGTTTGTACCCATTCGTGTCTGCATTGTGTTGTCACAATGTACACCAGGAGATTTCGGAAAGAGTCATCGCCGATAACACTCCGTTCTTAATTGAACATACAATGGCATAATAAAAAAAGATTGGGATCCTACACACAAACATCATTAAGCCGCAAGTCAATGATTGTAAATATATAATACGGCGTGACCCAAATTTACCAGGCGTAGTAGCGACCGCGTCGCGGCCGAAGCGAAAATAGGCGTATATTCCCAAGAGGGAGGGGGAGAGATATAGGAGCGACAAAGGATCGGGCACTCACCAACGAGTAAGACTTCACGCTATAATTTATTAGCGCTATTGATTTAATTGCAACGATCCTTGAAGTCGCCAGGACTAGCCCTAGCCTAGACTACTGAGAAAATAAATCTACAAATTGCGGGAGAGGAAATCTAAGCCTGCATTTACCTATCTTAATCGAACTAAGTTAGTTATTAGAGCCTCGTATCTAAGTGAAACCTAAGCCACATAGCGACAAATATCCGGTTCGATCCTCGGTCCGAATAACGAAATTTTATATTTTTTAAATTTATTTAGCCTTTGGAGGGGCTTGACAGGAGCAAAGGGTTCCTTCTATGGTAAGAGTTTACCACCGCCCATGGACAATCTGCGATTTGATTGTGTTAGGCTTTTCACCGCTTGATTCGTATAACTTCACATGCCTTCGACATCCTCACGCACTCAAACACAATAGGTACAAGTACTGTTTCACACTGATATTCTGTAAGATAGTATTACTTCCGACGTTTTGTTCCAATTAATGCATCAACATGGCTGTCACATGGGTGAGACAATGTTAAGACACTCACCCAACCACTAACAAGTCTATACATAGACCGAACAAATTATATTTAAACCAGGATTCGAACCCGGTAGCCCGGTACACTGTAGCTTGCAATAGTGTTCCTCCACCATAAATTATCTCTACTAAAGCTCAGCTCATACTTAAATTAAAATATGTTCAAACGGTATTACATATAAAGTGGGTAACTATTTAAGAAATAAAACTCAACATCACCCTTTCGACCGCTAGACAGGTGTGACTCGAAACTCTCCGGGCACGCATACGCATCGTGGGATTTTTGGAACGACAAAAGATTTTACGACGGCAAATATTCATTATTAGAAAACTGATATGCTATACAAATCTTGATGTATCACTCTCTTCCCTTACACTAGTTCTTTATTTAAATATTTTTGAAGTGAAACTGTAAGGCGCGCTCGGCACTGGGAGTGAATCAAAAATTGCAGAAACTTGCATCACAGTGAATAACCGAACCGCAGTGTGGAGTGCGTATAGTGTCGGGGCGCGTTGGGACCGAATAATTTTTTTATATTATTAAAATTAGTAACTAATTAAATAAATTATGAAAAATATTATGGGGAGGGCTATTGCTGCTGCGACCGAACGAACGGACGTAAAGTATTTTTGGTAAAGTTGCGCTTATTTGCTCTAACAGACTGTACCTACATGACGTTATATCAAATATATATTAAACTATATTTAATTATATCAACCAAATTTAATTTGATTAACAAATGTGAAGTTAAGATTATTATAAACCAAACATTATTCCTTCGCATTCTCAATGAAATTCTACACAGAAATAATATACAATCAAAAAAAATTAAGCCACAATTTTTATGACATTCTTGATAATGTCCCGACTTTCAGACTTCTAAGTTTCATTTGTGACGCGTGGGTTTTTTCCAACAATATACAAAAGTTTACCTTTCCAGCATTATTAAAATCGAAATCAGAACAGACTGCAAAAGTGTGCTTTATCAGATATAAATCTCTATGAATATACTCAGATCGCCAGAATAATCCCGTTGCCTTCGTATCGTGCTTAAATATGCATTCAAATGGACCTGGCTCTGGGAATTGGCACACTTGTAACATAATCCGTTGTTCGGGAATTTAAAATGATTTACATAAGTCATTTTGGGAAAAAGTCTACATAGCACGCATTGGTTGTGTTGCCGACTTTTTACGCCTCTTAAGCGGCATTTTTAAGGGCCACTGATATCCTCACTCTATCAGCGAAACACAGTTGAAGTACCGTTTCAAGTACAACTACCATTTCACGTTGAGTATTCTATGAGCTCGTGGTATAAATTCGGACGAGCCGGCAAAGTTAGTGCGTCCGCATATGCTTCAGCATGGCCTCCCACGGGTACAACAATATTAAGAAACTCGGCCACAGTATATGAACTAAATGCCATATGGTTTTGATGACTGCGCCATCTTGGAACGTAAGGGCTATAGAAATCTTATATTAAATAGTAAATCTAGTTTATGAGTTGTATGAAACAAGATGTGCTATTAATATATTTTTATTGGCGTTATTTTAAAGATACGGTTATATCAATGTTTGTTTGCTTGAAACATGGAGAGATTATATTATTATACCTAATAAATAGTTAAAATTTACTTCGTTTTCAGAGAAACAAATTGAAGTTTATTTTCACAACCTAAATTTAGTTTTAAATAAGTTATATTTGTATTAATTATTCATAATAGACAGCTATATAAGAACAAATGTTGAATTGACAATTTATTTTATGGAATAGCGGGCAACGGAGCAACTGGTCTCTTCTATGGTAAGAGATCAACCAGCGCCGACCGTGGACAATCGCGCCACAATCCACGCTTTGATTGTGTTGCCGGCTTTTTACACCGCTTGAGCGTTATTATTTCACGGGACTGCGATATCCTCACTCAATCAGCGAAACACAGTACAAATACTGCATCACGCTGGTAGCTGTGAGTCTGTTTAATCGCTTCGTACGAGCATTAGAATTAATGCGTCAGCATGGCTCTTCTACGGGTAAGACATTATTTAATCCAGTCACTGTACAAACCGGTACCTCTCAGTTCGTGGTAGACTTATAAGACCATTTAGCCATGAGGTTTTCAAGGCCTCCTTTTTGGTTTTTTTTGAAGGCCTAGAAAACTTGTTGAGAATAATAAGGGTGTGTGGTTGATACTGTTGTTCAACTTTAAATATTTTTAGGCAGATTGCGTAGACTTCATTAAGGTCGCATACAATGCGACTGAAATTTTAATTATACTGTAGACAGTTTTAATGAGCGATAATATATTTTTTTTAAAGAACGAGGGAAGTAAAAGTGTAGTTTGCCTCGAGAGCCTCGTAGCTAAATGGTTTTATAAGTCTACCATGAAGCCAGAGGTATCGGTTTCGAATCCCGGTCCGGACAGTTATAAACAATAATTTAATTTATAATTCGGTCTCTGGAAGGGCTTGACAGTGGCCGGGCGAGTGTCTTAATATTGCCGCACCCGTGGGAGAGCCATGGGGAAGCATATGCTGACGCACTATTTGGGCCGGCACGATTTTATTTTGACTTGATTTTGACTTATAATTGGCGTTGCTTGAGAACAGACAATATAAATACAGAATTGCAATATATCTTGAGCGATATGAAGGAAAAAAATTGATAAATTTAAACAATTTTTATTTATTTCAATACGCAAAAATACAGATTATTGTCCTTCGTAGGTGCGTGTGGAAAAGTGCAGGTCATTCCCAACATAAGTATATTTGGTATTGGTGTAACGGGATGGCCCTAACTAGTTCTGATTAATTGTGGTGCACGGTACCAAAGGTGTGCCTACATAGACTCACCACTCAGGTGAAAACAATATATTCCGCGCTGGTTTAGGCAACAGTACTCACAAACTAGTTAGGAAACAGGCCCAAACTTCACTTAACAACTTCAGGACTTAGAAGACAGGATAATCGCATTTCGCGATGGCAACATTCGCAATTATATATACAAATTGCTTTCGTTAATTAACTTAAAGCTTTCAACTGACATTTAGGGAAATATATAAATTTTATTTTCATAAAACCGGAACAAAAATAAAAGGGCTATAAACATCTCAACACATAAGATTAGTGCGCACCGCGTCTTCGTTAAATTGTATAGAGGGCCACGGTGCAGGTGAATCTCCATGGTATGAGATCACCACCGCCCATGGACAACCACGCAGAATCCGATTGCTTTGCTTGTTACACCGCTTCAGCGACATTTCGGACGACCTAGCCCAATTAGTTCGTCACCATTGTTTCAACGTGGCTCGCCCACGGGAGATTTTTTACATATTTAGTTATGTTTCAGTCAATAAAGTATAATTGATAGATTTAAAAAAAATACAAATTAAGTTTTGAGCAAAAACACTTCAAATAAAACAACGTACCTATCGCCTAAAAGCCAGCACGCTTCGGCGGCCCTATTTGTGGCTGTGCGATGAGACCTGAGAACCATTTACCGCAGTTTAGTCTCCTGCTCGTTTGCATTCTAATTTTTATCGAAAAAAGGTTTTTTTTTATTAAATATCCTTTCAAAGGGATGCAAAGTATTAACCGAATTCCGTCCGTTATCTGTGAGTGCAAGATATTTAAGAAACCTTTGGCCTGTACGCGTACAATTTGAAGGTACACACGAATACCGCTCGCTAGATGTAGATGTACCTAGGTGAGCCGAGAACAAAGACAACGGAGCCTGCATTTATTGAGAGCGGTGGTGTGAGGGGTGGCGCGGAGCGGGGGAGTCGGGGTGTTTGGAGGGTCTCGTAACTGATGTACGTTTGAATTTCGCGTCCCTGTTGCTTTGTACATCCGTAAGTTACCACTAGACGCTGGAACAATGGATCCGAGAGGCTTTTAAATAAAAATGAGTGTTTATATAACAGTATTATGTAGGTAGATTGTGTACAATTAATATCAACGATACGATTGTGGAGCCTCTTGGCTTTGTATGCCGCCGCCACGACAGGGGTAGCGCGTTCCGTTCTCTGTTTAAATAACAATTTATAGCTTTTAAATTTGTAGCCCGTGGTGGGACTTCACAGTAGTCGGTGAAATGTCTTATCACTGTCTATATTAGTGGTTCGCATTTATGTGTATGGGGTCCACGGTGTCATGTTGTGGGAGAGCCAAGCATATGCTGACGCACTGAGTGGGCCGGCGCGTCCGAAGGGATTCCATGGGCTCACAGAATATTCCGCGTAAAACGGTACTACGTTTCGCAGAGTGAGTGAGGACTCGCCTGGCCAATGTCAAGCCCTTCCAGATACCGAATAAATTATAACTGTCCGGACCGGGATTGGAACCCGAAACCTCTCGCTTCATGGTACACGTTTAAAAACATTAAGTTACGAGGCTCTCAATTTAAGCTTGCTTTACATTGATGAACTAATTTACCAGATCGGTTCAGTAGATTTACCTTCTTTAACGTCACAATTACAAAACTTTAACCCTTTATAATATAAGTATAGATAAAAAGTTAGTGCAACAAGTATAGCTGGCGTGTTTCGAGCTGAATGGTTTTAGGGCCGGACCCGTCGAGCACTACGTAAGAGTCGAGGGGACCTCGCGAGCTGCATGCAACCTGGAGCGCTCTCACCGCGATAATTATTACGTACTTCCCTCCATCCGCGAATTTCGAATAGAAAATATTACAGCGTTCGTAAGCGTCGCTTTTTGTTTAAGAGCGGCCTCTCAGTTCATTGGGGATCTCTCGTTGCGAAGGCTGGGTTTTATTCGTGACTTTGTGACCGGGTGGGCCTTCAATCTATATCGTTCAAGAGTCTAGGTGTCTATAATTGGTAAGATTTAATATTATGCATTTTTTTAATGATAAAAAGAGTAGGAGAACCACATAGGGAAGGCGATCCTCTGCCAATGGACACCCCCAGCCTCAACAGGGCCCCCAAGTGAGGTGCCGGCCTTTTAAGGATAGGTTAAGATTCCCAAGTCATAATGTTTTGGAAATACCTCTGCAGGCAGCTCATAACATAGAGAGATGATGCGCGGCACTAAATGCCTTCAACGCTCAATTGTGGAATGACAATTATCCAGATGATACGGATGAAATTTTGTATTCTGTCTCGATGTTCGTTGATGATATTCAGCTGCAGGTATTAATCCAAAGAGCCCCACAGACCATCAGCCGTGAAAAACGCGAAAGATCTGGTCGTCGATAATTCACACACAATTGGCCGTTATAAGTCCTAACTGACCGCAATCAACCAGAGGATAACAAAAGCAGCTAGCACGGATAAATTATTTTCAACAACAGCTATTCGATGATAATTCACAGCGTCAACCAACGTTTGCATACAATGCGAAAGGCGAAAGACCAATAAAATATCACGATCCGTGTATTTGCCGGGTATGAAATAATTATGGCGGCGCGCGGGGCACCCCCGGGCGCGACGGGCGGTCCCCCTTCTCCGACCCCTGAGCGCCGCAACCGCCGTGTATTACCGCGAATGTGACAAAAAAGGGACTTGTTGCTTTATCACTGCCACATTTTTACGGCCGACGATTTCACATACATACGTATAATGACGGCGTAGTTTTTGAATTATTTTGGAGAAAAAAAAAACACTCATACTTTACTAATTACAGTAATACCTACTATGAAGGTATGTTTTATCAATCGTGAATATGAACAGATAAGGTTTTGTAAGCTAGCGCGAAGTCAGGAATACAGGGTTCGATACCCGGTCTTAGTTATATTTTTATTGTCTCGATCTTAGGAAAGGCATGACAGTGACTAGTGTCTTTATACTGTCGTATCTGTAGGAATTCCATGCTAAAACACGCTAACGCAGTAACTGCTTTCGTCCCAAGTGATACCACGGGCTCACAGAAAACCAGCGTGTATCATTCCTTGCCCGCGAAATTAAATGCACAGGCGGCGATAATCTTTTATTCTAAAGGAGACCCACCTGCTCCATTGCCCGCTATACAATAACAAGAATAATCATGCATAATTTGCATTTATTTTGCAAACAATGAAAATATTATTGTAATTATAAATAAAAAAAAACATCAAAAACACGTGAATTCGGCAAAGAGGTGGTGTGTTATCGGCATTATTTGAAAGGTCGGCTAAAAATAGATATAGCTAATAATTGTACAAGTAAAACTCAAAATTTATGGACACGCTCCGAATGACGTTTCTTTGGGTGAAACAAATTGTTAACGTTTCATTCAAGATTATTATCATCAATAACCGTAGTGTATGTGGATACAAATTATTAGGATATAATAAGTTGAGATTAGATACGAAAATGTACTCAGCGATTGTGTAACTCTGGGAGCTGAAGGCTTAAACCACTAAGCCGTTCTTGATAAATCTTGCTCGATAAAAATTTGATATGTTATATCTATGTATTATGACAAGAATTGAATTATAAAATAGCCTGTAGGTATGCAGTGAGTCTTCGAATTCCAATTAACAAATTTCAATACAGAGTTTATATGTATTACTAAAGATATTACCAGCAAAATTTGTTATGGACGTATTTCATTTTAGGGTAACTCACTTTTCCACCCTCAAACTAACTCTCGAAAAAGATTTTTTTAAACAGGTAGAGAAACGAGCACCTAGGATAAGCGATCTTCCATCAAACGTGGGAAAGCCATGCTTAAGCATGTGCTGATGCACTAATTGGGCCGGATCGTCCGAAGTGATACCACGGGCTCACAGAAACTCAGCGTGAAACGGCACTTGTACTGTGTTTCGCAGAGTGAGTCCTCACTCACTATTGGAAGCCCTTTAAAAGTGCCGTTTAAGTTGCGTAAAAAGTCACCAACACACCCAATGCACGAACTGTGGCGCGGTTGTTCATGGTCGGCGGTGTACTCTTAGCGGAGTAGACTCATCTGTTTCGTTTTCCGCTATAGAATAAAAAACCGCATCCTGAAGAACTGCAAGTGCGTCACGGTCCTGTAGGATTAACTCTACACAAGAGGTAACGCATCTAACAAGTAACAACCTCAAAGACACTCATTATTTATTTATATACTTTTGATACGGTGTGTCTCTGTTGGCCAGAGCGGCCTTTAAAGCTTATCGCAGGCATTGAGAGAAATTTCCACGACTATTACAAGGGCGTCTCCTGAGAGAATCGAACCTCAGCATCGGCGGTCGAGGAGCTGGTTCATATGATAAAATAGATACATTATATAACAATCATAAGTGAGTAATTCAACGTAAAAGTTCCTCAAATTCTAATGAAAACTAATAAACAATTAAAAGAGCACGGTGCGTGATCCAATCGAGTGGCTCTATGTCCTTTTGTATGTCTCGCTTCGGAAATAGACATCATTGTTTCTCCGCCATTATCGCCTATCACTATTCTAGTGATATGAATTATTAATTATAAACGTTTTCGATAACGCTTCGTACCAATTACTTCGCTAAAAACAGCGCGTGTTCAATGAGTTTTGTCTCGTTTTTGCAACCGCAAATGCACATATGCGTGAGGGTGACATTACACACACACAACATAGAAAAGTTTACAAATAGCATGTTTTTTAACTTTAAATTACTTTTGTACAGTTACAATACAGTACAGAAAAGGGAGCCTGGAGATTTTGTCATACAGGTGTCGAACCTAGCACCTATTTCAGACCCCAGCTCTGGGGTTTCAAACGTTTTGCCATGTTCGAGAAATTTGTTTGTGTTTTAATTTTGGAATAAAAAAAAGAAAAGCACTTATAAGATCTACTTTAAAATAGAATTTTTTTTTTAATTTATGCAAAGCGAAATAATATTCTCATTTTTCGTACACCAAAACAACGTCCAGTTTAAACTCGAATTTATGTACAAAAAGACAAACTCAAAGTACCCGTGTTTAATCAAAAATTTAAAAAAAATACCACATCTAAACTCGGTAAGATTTTACTTTTCTCAAAGTTGAATATAAACAAACCTAATTGCGCACTATTTGGAAACAACACAGTCACAGTAGGTACGATTCAAACGCGGAAGTGAAAATTCCGGAACGAAATCTCGAAACTTTTAATAAGTTAAAAGATGCCGAGCGTCTGGTTGCTAAATATTTTGTAAATTGCAGTTAGGAATTGCACGGCTAGCTACCCACCTACCAAACAGTAGGCAGTGCATTCGAGGTCCTTATTTCGACACGAAAATACAATGTTAAAGTAATTCTAATATTATCCATTCATTCCTTTATTAATAATTACTTCCGTGGGAGAGCCATGGTGAATCATATGCTGACGCACCATTGGGGCGGCTCGTACGAATTGATACCACGGGCTCAATGAATACTCAGCGTCAAATACGGAGTAGTTGCGCATTTATACATATTTCTTTAATTTTTTATATTAAAATAACACTGTGCAATCGTGCCTACCGCTAAAAGTATGTACTCTTATTATATATTCCAACGTAATGTTATATTATAAGATGGTGTAACGTAAACTATGATACACGTAGGCCTTATGCACTGACATTTAAATAGAAAAGGTCATTTTTATTCGCTTGTACAGCAATTCCCTTATTCTATCTGCTGAACTTATTACATCCTCTGTAGCCATTGGATCAACCGCTCATGACGTGAAAATAAATACTTATTGCTCTAAACTACTCTAATACAGTACGGAGGTATAACAGTATGACTCACCATTGCTAACTTGTTTTTTTAAAACACCATAAATTACACACTTACTTAAATTTCGGAGTACAGTTAAGACGTTTGTTAATTATTTTTGCCCCCAATAAATAACAAGGGTATTTGAAAGGAACGTTCGAGAAACAATAAGCTTATTACTGTTAGGAGCAAGCGGCAACAGCCCTCTCTACCTGGGGACGCGTCTACCGTTTCATTAGTGAACCACCAGCGGTCGACTCACCACGCTCGCTCGATCAACAAACAAGCAGCAAACAGCAAGCAGAAAACATAAATTTCTCTATCGATTGGGAAAGTTGGCTTCTTCAAGACTACCTCGCCAATTTTGACCCTACAGCCGCTGCTCGCCGCCGGCGCAGGATGCAACCCGCGCTGCCGCCGCTAGCCTCCAGCGACCGTCTCGTCGATGTGCTGCAGCAGCACCTGCTGTCCAGGCAGAACCGGTGTTCAATGGGCTACCCGATAGAGATGAACGAAGCGAGCTCCGAGGCGGTGGTGTACTGGGATCCGCCGCGGCGCTACGCGCCTCAGCCGTTAGACGCGAACGCGCCAGAGTTCGTGCCTGCCCAAGCCGACAGCGGCAG
>DWCF01005654.1:0-13784 GCA_018230265.1 Delias oraia
TTTATTAGTTCTCTGAAAGTGATTGAGAGTGGCCGGGCGAGTGTCTTAACACTATTGCACCCGTGGGAGAGCCACGCTGAAGAATATGCTGGAATGCAACAATTGGGCCGGCTCGTCCGAAGTGATACTACGGGCTCACAGAATACTCAGCGTAAACGGTACTTGTACTGTGTTTCGCAGAGTGAGTGAGGATATCGGAGGCCCTTACAAATTCCGCGTAAAAAGCCGGTTACGCTATGCTATAAAAAAACTACATAAATAATTTTGTAACACAAAACCATTAGCATATTTGGCTTTTTAAGATATAAACTTAAGCAAACTTATATAATCTAACATGGTTTACGCTATATGATGCTAAACAAGCCTTTGACCGTCTCATATAAAAACACTTCACCTTAACTGTGCAGCCGGTAAGTGGTTTTTCTTTACGATAAAAAACTTCTAGAACAAACACTAGATGCTGAAAACAGTTTTATAGTTCAAGGCTAAACTTGTTTGATGCAAACATGACTATTACGACATTTTATTTGTTATAAATAAGCCCTCTGTAGATGATTTTAATATTTACATATTTATAATTCTAGATTATGATAGATAAAAAACTAGGCTAGAACAAAAATTTAAATACATAGTAAATATTTTATTGTATTGACAGTTTGTTGATGAACTTAATACTATATTCTTCTAGCTGTCTAGCTTTGTACTTCACATGTTTTCTATAAAAGCAATATTGTTCGACGCTGATTCAAGTGTTTACGTTATGTTACATTTATTTCTTATTTATTTCAAGTTTTGTACATAAACGACATTCTTTTTGTCTTTTGTATCGTATTGCAATTTTAATTATTTAGTACATTGTAGTCAAAAAAATACATTATATATATGTATCTTATATATACAACGGAGCAGGTTGGGTCTCCTATATGGTAAGAGAACACCGCCTCCCATGAACAACCGCGCCACAATCCGCGCATCGGTTGTGATTCTAATTGTTACGCCGCATTACTTAAGCGGCATTTTTAAGGGCGTCCTTGTACTGCAAAACACAGTACAAGAATAGTTTCACGCTGAGTATTATGTGATATATGCATGAACAGATACATTTATATAATCGAGATTGTTATTATTGCCTTTATATGTATCAAAAATTATGGAAATCTGATTTAATCTATTCTTAACTAAGGAAATTGCTTCCCAGTCTTGATACTTTTCTAAAACCATAGTTAATAAATTATTCAAATAAAAGTGATGTTTGCCATTAAATCTTCGAATTAAGGGCTCTGGCTTGAAAAAACTTATAAATGTGTATTAACTTTTAAAATGAAAGGGACGTATTCGTTATAAAATTCTATCCTGATGGTTATAAGCTACTTCATACTGGGTGTTGGCTAGAGCTTTTCAGTCTCATTAAAGCAGACAGCTTGGTTTCATCTACGGATATATTAACTGTAATATAAAAAAACTCTATGTAATTTATTTTCCGTGCCACTTTGTGTGAATTCAATTTAAGATCTACAAATTATGGATTTTGTACGGTATAGTTGAAACAATACTTTTATGGTATAGCGGACAATGAAGCATGTGGGTCTCCTATATGGTAATAGAGCACTGCCAAACATAGACCATCAGTTCATTATCCGCTCTTTGGTTGTGTTGCCGGATTTTTACGCCGCTTAAGCAAAATAATTTCAAGGGCTTTCGATGTCCTCGCTAACTCAGGGATAGTACAGTACCGGTACCGTTTCGTGCGCCATTGCCCAATACAACATTAAATAAATAGAGGATGAAATTAACAAAAAATTGTGTAGACATTTTTTAAATCGTTTCAAGTCATAGACAATTTTATAGAAGAATTTATATAAATATACCAATTGCAGAAATTTTTAAAATCTCATCAAGAACTTAATAAAACGACATCGGCCAGCAAAAGTTATTTCTCACGTACAGTGGCCGTTTCTAATAAGAGCATCGCTCCCTGATGAATAATGATTATTGTGATTCTCTCGAACTAATATCGTCTTGAAAATGTAAAAGAAAATTTAAAATACGCCGATAATTGTACAACGTATTTTGAATCTTAATATTTCAAATCATATAGCATACAGAACATTTGATAAAAATCATTGAATTAAACAAAGTTTAATAAGGTCCTTCTTAATATATAGTATTTTATAATAATAAATTGGAAATATAAATAAAATCAAAATTATGTAAGAAAGATTATAGTATATCTGATTATTTGTCAGACAAAATTCTTGGGACGAAGCGCCAACGATTTGAAGTATATAACAACTGTAAATCAAAGAAATCTTATTCGAATAATGTAGTTAAATGAATTTATGTTAAGGTATTTTTGTATATTTCTTGGGGAAACTAGTTCTTACTAGAAATACCGCTACCAAAACGGCAAAGCACCTGCGGCTTTGCAAGGGCTAGGGGTGTCCATGGGCGAACAGCCGCTTGCCCTAAGTGAGCCTCCTGCTCGTTTACCACGGTTATTATAAAACCAAACCAATAGTGATATTTTTTAATTAATTCAGTTACGGAGATGAAACCAGTTAGTTTTTTAATAACAATAAATTATAAATAAATGTTTGATATGACCCCACATTAAATAAAGATTTTTTCTTATAATATTTGATAGTTAATAGCTAATATATATATATTAATATTATATTAATTAATTATTATTATATATAGATAATAAACATATTATATATATAATATGTTTATTATCTATAGTTTTTTAAGTAGGTCAAATGTCAGACTAAAATAGTGAGATCTAAATGATTAGGTGCATTAAGCTTCAGTTGTAATTAAATTAAGAAATCACTTTGCTATTCTATGTAATTCATAGAACCTCTCCAAAAGAAGCATTATTAAGTTATATATTTTCAAGGAGATTATAGGTATAGAAACTAATAACTTTTTCTTAGGGTGCAATAACAATATTGTAATATTATATTCTGAAAATGCTTCTACAATTTCAAGTTTTAGTGGTTCAGTTTTTCAAATTTTATATAACTAATATAGAACGCGCTGATATTAAAATTTACACCAAAACTATTTCGCTATTTAAGACAGCGCTGCAGTTGGGGTAAGCATAAGTTTTTTTAACTGCGATAAATGAGACTGTTCCTCTAAGAACTATCCATTTGGGATTGAAATTGCATTTGTGCAACGTCCAACTTGTCTCGCAGTTTCTAGTTCAATCTATATCGACTGAGAAACTCTATAATCCCTGATTTAATATGTATAAGAACCTTAAATATTAAAATACGTATTCCATTAGGGGCCAAAAATTATAATTTCTAAGTAAAAAGAATTATAAAGTAGGAAAATCAAAACAAAGAGATCCAGGCGCATTTATTTTAAAATCCAATTAAATTTTAAACATAAACTTGCATAAGATACTCATGAATAGTTAGTAATTTATAAATCATATTCCCTGATGACAGAATTGAGACAAATTGTTGAGAACGTGACTGGAATGGATGAGTAATTACAGTACTACGAAATACTGATGTCCTAAACAAGCCCCCTCATAAATATATGCATATTTTAACATCCAGATTGCATACAAAATTTCATACATCTACTCGACGCATTTGTTGGCTCATATGTTTTGGTATTCTGAAATTAACCGTTTTTTGAGACATTCACAAGGTTTTTACAAATTAACACGTTGAACACCCTTAAAAACAAATCGAACCTATCTCTAAAAGCCGACAATGTCCGTGTAATTTAAATTTAAACTTAAATAGTACTTTAGTATAGCTACAGCTAAGGAAATCAATCCATACAAAATGTATATTTGGATAAATGTCAAATTATTAATTTGCAGAACTAAGGTTGCAATAGAAAAGATCCAACTCTAAGATAACCGGGAATGCTTCGCTCACGGGGTACATATAATTATTTTTTTTATGGAAACGGTGGTGGTCACCCAGGATAAACAGTCCTCTGCTCATGGACCTGTCAGAGCCACGGGTGCGTTGCCGGCCTTTAAGGAATATGTACGCTCTTTTATTGAAGGTGCCCAAGTCGTATTGATTTGGAAGTACCCCTGATGGCAGCTGATGTCAGAACTATCTATCCAGAAATCATAATTAACACGAATAATTTCGCGTTTTAAACACGGCCCCACAAGTCCGAATCCTTTTAAACCCGTGTGTGTAATCAAAAACAGCGAGAGCTGAAACGTAAAGATTTTAGCGACGTTTTATTAAAATAATAATAAATTCCTTATTAATTATAACTATGGTGGGAGCCATATAATACGTTTAATTCAATTAACTTTCTTCTGATGAATAATATAATGATATCTGAGAACTTTTAACAAATTTCTACGAAACGACTTGACGGCTTCTTCTGAAATTCGAGTTTATTAAATAGTTATAAGGTACAATCCCAATTTCAATGTTTTTTGCATTAAAAAATCACAGTCTATAATTCCAAACATTTACCACTAACCGCTATTTTTAATAATGATAAATATTTACAAATTTATATGCTAAACTTTAGCTAATATATTTATAAATTTAAAACATGAATTCTTTCACAATATTTAATGGCATTTTATATTCACAAAACGGTCTAACTTTTTATTAAAACTTTAATTTACTTTTTCTGAGAGCAACACAAAACCTTTCTCGCTGAAGTATTTTACAGTCAACATCATTTAGAGAGTTGCAAAAATTTACTCGCATTTCAAAGGATTAATAATATAAAAGGAGCATTGTCTTCTTACCACTCACTCAAATAGAGAACTATTAATCATGAAGATTTTATTTGAATTCTTTGTTTTTCTTTGTTTATCGCCTGTGTTTACTGAATTTAAGTAATATAAAATAAACACACTTAACAATGAATTGATGAGAATTTAATATTTATATAAAAATGCTTGATGCTGGATGCAGGTCGCCTCCGACAGGTATGCATGGAGGTCCGAAGGGAAGGCCTATGTCAAGCAGTGGACGTCCTACAATGAAATGATGATGTTGATGAAAAAAAATCGCTTAAACAGAAAGATATCTTCAGAAATTATAACTAAAATCCATACTAAGAAGAAAGTAAGAACCTACTAGCATTCTCTATTGCTACTACTATGTAGGAGCCTCGTAGCTAAGAGTTCGATCTCCGATCCGAATAAAATTATTGAAATTTATGATATATTAATATGATATATAAAAAATTACAGTCTTCGGAAAAGCTTGCCAGGAGAGTGTTTTAACACTGTTACACCCATGGGAGCGTCTTGCTGAAGCATATGCTGACGCACTGATTGGGTCGTGTAATCCGAAATGATACCATGAGCTCACACAATACCATAGTGAAAACGTATTTGTACTGTGTTTTGATGAGTTAGTGAGGATATCGGAGGCCCTTGAAATACTGACGTTGAAGCGGCATAAAAGCCGACAATACAACAAAAGCACCGATTGTTGCGTGCTTGTCCATGCTCGACGGTGATCTCTTACCTTAGATGCCACACTTGCCTGCTTCGATGCCTTAACATGATATAATTGTTTTATAAAAGCATAATATTATAAGATCTAATATCGTTATTAAAGTAATATTTATTTGTGGTTTTCTTATTTTCTTCTGTAAGCACTTTGACTATCTTCTGTGAAGCTTTATTCGACGTTCAAAGTGAAACTTTAAAGAAAACACTTTATATGTAAGGCTTTGTGCATACAAAGCCTATTAATTCAATTCGTTATGTTCGTTATTTACATTAGTTTCTATGTATAAATAAAACAACATCTTCCTTATTAGGGTTATGTAAACAAAGAAGTTCTATAATTAGCGAATAAATCGTATTTTGTAGAAATGCGTAGAAATGTGTTTTATTTCTTTACTATTGAATAAGGAAATTAGTTTTTGTTCCTTCTGTGAGGTTAAATTAAAATATTATTATTACACAAGAAGTATTTCAAACTGTTAATCAATTTCGCTAATACTGCATTCCTGTCGTCTCACACTGGCTTAAATTGATGTATTCAAAACCATATTCAACATGGTTAGTGTGTCAAAGAGTCGAGCTCGAACGTACAATGCAATCACAAATTTCAGTTTACCATGTGAATTTTCATATTGTTATATAATATTGTATATACGTGATTGGGAAATAATGTATGTGATTTTATGTGTATCTTGAGTGCCTTTTAGCTAAGTGGTTTAATTAGTATACCGTAAAGCGAGATATAATAATTAAATTTAAATTTTATTCGGTCTCTGGTTTTAATACTATCGCATCTATGGGAAAGCCATACTAAAACATATGCTGACGCATTAATTGGGCCGGCTCCTCGGACTTGATACAAGGGCTTACAGAATACTGAGCGTGAAATGGTAGTTATACTTGAAACGGTACTTCTTTTGTGTTTCGTTGAGTGAGTGACGATATCGGAGATCCCTAAAAATGCCTTTTAAATAATGTAAAAAGCCGGCAACACAACAAATTTGTGGACTGTAGCGCGGTTTATATGTGCGGCGGTGTTGTCATACCATATACGAAACTTACATGCTCCATTGTGCGCTATAGCATAAAAAAAATCTCATTACGTAATTTACCAAATCTCATACCATATCTTATGGACTTCTTCTCGCTTAAAACATGTGACATATTATTTACTTATCCTATATTTGCTCTATTTGCCTTTCTCACTCGTCTGTATTTACTTTGATAAGACTAATTTTTTTACTAAACAGCGGACAACGGAGCAAGTGGATCTCCTATATGGAAAGAGAATACAGCCGCCCATGAACAACCGCGCTATAGTCCGCGCATTGGCTGTGGTGCCGGCTTTTTACGCCACTTAACCTACATTTTAAAAGGTCTCCGATATCCTTACTCACTCAGCGAAACACTAAAGAAGTACCGTTTCAAGTACAATTACCTTTTCACGCTTAGTATTCTGTATGGCCTTGGTATCAATAAGGACGAATCGGACCATTTAATGCGTCAGCATATGCTTTAGCATTATTTATTGTATTTCTTTAAACATACTTATTTGTCTCCACTATCTACCCTATAGTCAGCTGTGGTAGAATGATCTTGGCAGCACACTGTGAATTGAGTTTACAGAATTAGGGCTGTATAAGTTGGCACAGGCGTAAATAAGTTGACGACAGACTAAAAGATGCTACGGCGCGTCGTAGCAGACATTGTAGCGCGTAGATAATATTATCATTAGTCATACACTGATTCGTAGAACGCATTATGATTCAGTTTGTAAAAGCGATGTTTGACCTCAAATTATATATGAAGATTATATTTATTTAAGGTTATATTTTTAGAAGAAACGTTGATGAAGTTTTTCCTAGAAATAGAAACATTCGAAGTATAAATGCTACGATCAGTCTTATTTAGGTTATTTAGGCCGAGGGCGTTCATTTACCCGTGGGTGAGCCATGCTGACGCATATGTGGACGCACTATTTGGGCCGGCTCGTCCGAAGTGTAAAACAGTACTTGTACTGTGTTTCATTGAGTGAGTGAGGATATTGGAGGCTCTAAAAAATGCCGCGTATTAAATGGCGTAAAAAAGGCCGGTAACACAACAAACGGAACCATAACGGAACAGGTAGGTCTTCTGTATGCTAAGAGAACACCGCCGCCCATTGACAAGCGCGCCACAGTCCGCGCATTGTTTATGTTGCCAGCTTTTTACGTTACTTAAACGGCACTTTTAAGGGTCTCCGATATCAGCATTCACACAATAAAACACAGAAGCACCGTTTCAAGTACAACTACCATTTCACGTTGAGTATTCTGTCAGCCCGTGGTTTCACTTCAGACGAGCCAGCCAGTATGTTTTGGAGTATTATTTGATTGTTTCGATTAGATAAAATATACAGATAGAAAATGAGATTTTTATATACAGTGGTAATTTATATTATATACATATAATTGTTTTTAATTGAGTCGCTTCGATTAAAGTAATCTAATAGTGATTATGGATTGTTTGTCCAATTGTTTAAGAAAATAACCGGTACAAAATGTTATTAAAATAAAACTAAAAGAATTCTATTTACAGCAAATCGAGCTAACCTATCGCTTGTCAATTCAATACTCGGCTCAACCGATAAAACGACGTTTCTCCAAGGCTGCATGTCGTGAAGGTTTGCGATAAATAAATCAATGCAATTTGTGGACATTTTTCTAGAGAATACACGGATTAAGTAACCTTAAAAACGGATTTGTAATTTTATTATGAATTATTCCAGTTAAATTAATCATGACTTAAATAAGTAATGCAATATGACGCGATTGTCCATGGACTGCGGTGTTTACTTACCACATACGAGACCAACCCGTTCCGTTGTCTGCTATTCCATAAAAAATAAGGTTGTTCATATGAGCCTATTAATAGATTACCTTTGGATCGGTTAACGATTTAAACATATTACTATCTAAATTTTTTATTTTGTGTCGCATGAAATACTTCGTATTGTAAATGTAAATATATCTTATTTTATTGAAAATATTACTTGTGGTTTTAAGACTGATCGCGTTCAACTGAAATCAATTATCATTAATTGTGCACAATGGCGAACAGTTAAACTAAGCTTATCTAAGCTAAAATCTACTACTTTAACGAATAGAAGATATGAGAATTAGTATGGATTAATAATATCAAATAAAGTATTTCCTGATTTTAAGTATGTGTACAACGTGAAGTAGAGATTTTTCATTGTAATTATAGTGTATATTCTAGTTTTAAGATATGGTATATGCAGCCCTTAGAAGACTTATTAATTCTCTAATAACTAACCTGAGGCTCGAAAGGGACCTCAGGAATCCAATATTCATGATGTTGATAAATAGTTGCCGTGAGGAAGGTTGCATTGAAACCAAATATCTAACTTAATCCAAGTAGTTATTAACTTATAAACAAAGTATTGGTTGGTGGATTTTGCTTGAAGTTCAGTGAATCTTAAAATATGTTTATAAATATAATGTTTATGAGATTGTAATAAATAAATCCAATAAAAAGTTAGGGAGTTTGTTGAATTTGAGTTTTGACGGAGCGATCTAAACATGTATGTTTATTTTAAGAATTCTACATGAACTATCTGATAATTTAAACGTTACTTCATTTAAAAATGGATTGAAGTGTAAAAATAAGTTTATATGAAACATTGATGCTGAATTATAAGAATATAACAATAAAAAAATTGCAAAAAGTAATAATTTTATTGCTATGTTAAGTTGATGAAAACTTTCTTAATTTTACCTAATATGTATATAAAATATAGTAAAAATCCATCGTGTCGTTTCAGGGGACTTTTTGACAAACACCGCGGCACGAGATATTTTTCTTTTTTATAGGGGACAACGGAGCAGGTGGGTAAAATTCCACAGTCGCCCATGAACAACCGCGCCACACTCCGCGCATTGATTGTGTTGTCGACTTTTTACGTCGCTTAAACGGCACTTTTAAGTGACTCCAATTTCCTCACTAACTCTGCAAAACACAATACAAGTATCATTTTACTCTGAGTCTTCTGTGAGCCCGTGGTATCACTTCGGATATTCATTCGGTAAAGACATTTAATGTATATTTACTTTAACGTCTGACTAAAATATGTTTAATTGTAAATAGAAATGATGCTTATATGATACAAATATCATTTATAAACAAATATTGAAGATAAATTATATAAATTAATGTCCAAATAGCCGTCGTTTGTCATAAAATTGTTTATGCCGTCAATTACGTAATAAATTTCCCACGTGGCTGTGCGCTTTTACGACATCACTTTTAATGTTTGGAAACATGATGTCGGGAAATAATAAATCAATATATCCTTCATCAATACAATCTGAAGGTCATGGCGTAAATAGCCCAACAGTTAAACGGTCTATGAATTTTACATGACTCTGAAATTCATTAAATTATTCTTACTATTGTAGCCTTATCAGCTACGTGATAAACTTTACAGCTTTGTAAGATTAGTTTGAAAAGCTTTTCCCCTCATATGTGATTAATTTGGGAAAATATGTAAGTAAACCACGATGTTTGAGAATTAAGAATTCAATTGTTATTTGTGCGTGTAAATTATTTACTGCGAAGAGCGAAGTGTAGAACGAAGTGTTGTTTGCTGCAGATTGATAAATGAATAAATGATATTTTCACTAAGTAAATGTACCGTGAATTTCAAGATTACCTTTACATATCAGTGAATACTAATTCGGCTCTTTCGAAGTGAAATGGTAGTTGTACTTGAGACGGTGCTTCTACTGTGTATCGTTGAGTGAGTGAGGATATCGGAGGCCCATAAAAATGCTTAAGTAGCGTAAAAAACCGGAAACCTAACCAACGCGCGAACTGTGGCACGGTTGATGATTGCCGATGGTGTTCTATTACCATATACGAGACCCACCTGCACAGTTGACCGCTATACAATAAAAATTACTACGAAACTAAGTTGTAAACTTTTTCTTTCTAAGTAGGTTGAAATATTTAATTCATATCTTAGCTATTATACAGTATGAAATTATTATAGTGACCAACTCTTGCTTTCCAATTTCAACATTTCTGTTAAACTTAAACTTAGTTTCTCTGCGCCGGTGTCAAGTACTATTAATAATTAAATATTACTTTCAATAAGTTGGCTATGGTGAGTAGGACTGATGCAAATTGCATTAAAATTTAATCTCGTAGTAACGTGGTCTTTTAAGCGAAAGATGTTAAGTTCGATTCACCGTCCGTATAAAAATGTATAATTAATTCGTTATTTGGTAGGGCTTGGCAGTGGCCGGGCGAGTGTCTTAACACTCTCTTACCCGCGAGAGAGTCTTATTGAAGCATATGCTGCCGCACTAATTGAACCGGCTCGCCGCAAGTGATACAACGGATCCTATCCTACTAGCTTTTTTAACTCTTTATATAAATAATTAATATAATTAATTTAAAATAGTCGTAACAAAAACACCACATTTCTTGAATTACGTAAAACAGATTGATTATGTCGGAAGAGTAATGGAATAAATCTGAGTTTATTTAACTTTTGTATTCGAAATTTTTACTTTTGTATTATACTAGATGTCTTTAAAATAAGTCAGAGGTACCTTTCCCAAAGGTTAAATGGTTCTTAAACTGCAATAGATAACAATACAATTTACACATAAATTGCGCTTATGTGAACACAGATACGCTTTGTTTATGAATATTTGAACATTGTCTATGGCAGTTGAGGCACTCCCTTATCTATATATGCAGCGCAGTGTACACAAAGCGATTTGCATGTGAATTGCAGGAATTTTAAAATTAAATAGTTTCAGAATGTTAGAAAAATGTAACATAGTGTACATTTTTTATGGTTATAGCGGGCAACGGAGTAAATGGTTCACCTCTATGACGAGATCATCGCCTTCTATGAACGACCGCGCAACTATACGAATTTTGATTGTGTTATCGGCTTTTTGAACCGCTTGAACACTATTATTATAAGAGCCGATGTCCTCACTCACTCAGTGAAACACAGTGTAAATATTGATTCACGCTAGTCTGTGGCTGCACTGAACGAACCAGCCAAATTAGTGCATAAGCATGGCTCTTCCATGGGTAAGATACTCGCCCGGACAGTGTCAATACCTTCCAAGACCGAATAAATAGTGGTTTAATAGGTTTACCAAGAAAAAGAGGTATAGAGTTTGATTTACGGTCCAGACTATAATTATAATTTAATTTATAATTTATTCGGTCTCTGGAAGGGCTTGACTGTGGATGGGCGAGTGTCTTAATACTATTACACCTGTGGGAGAGCCATGCTGAAGTGATACCACGGGCTCACAGAATGTTCGACGTGAAACGGAAGTACCGTTTACCGTATAATGTGTTTTTCCTTTCTCATTCTCTACCATATAGGAGACCCACCTGCTACATTGTCCGTTGTTCTTAAAATAATAATAATAAATGTTCCTCCTGACCGGAGATTGAACTACATACCATTCGCTTCGATAAGCTTATGAAACCACTTAACTACGAGGCTTTGTACTTATAGGATTCTGGTAAAGCAATTTTCAACTATGTGGCCGTCAATCTTTGTGAAGACGAAAATTGCTAGAGGCTTAGCGCAAACGTTGGACTCTATAAGTTTGTATGTCCTTTATATAAAACATATCTAATACTTCGATAGATAATCTTACGGTTGTATTACAACGTTGTTAATAATTACTAGTGAAATGTCGGTGGTCGTTGAAATAAATCATCTGTAAATAATAAAGTTCGGTAAATGTTATTTCATTAGTCGACAAGATCGTTAAGACTAGTCTATTTCTGAAGCTAGCTCTGTAAACCGATATCAAATGAGATTCTCATTAGTACAACTACGAATTAAACTAACTAGCAACATTAGTTCGTTTCTTATTTTGTCAGATTGATAACATACAAGGTCTATAAGGGGATGTAATAATACGCAATGGTTATTCAACTAATCAATATTTATTCAAACTAATGATGCCTGGCGCAGAAGGCAACGAGAAACCACTGCTGCTATTTCCCAAGAGGTAACAAAAAACTAGAGTTATCACTCTGGACGAGCCGGCTCAATTAATGCGTCCGCATATGTTTCCACATGGCTTTCCCTTAAATGTGATAGTGTTAAGACACTCGCCCGGCTACTGTCAAGTCCTTTCAGAGACCGAATAAATTATAATTTATAATTGTTCGGACCGGGATTCGAACCCAATATCTCTCTTCATAATAGACATATTAAACAACTTACCTAGGAGGCTTTCATATAGGCTATACGTCGGCTATGGTTATTCCTGCAATTTCCCAATACCAGCTATAAAAAAGCCGTCATAGAGTCTTCTCTATGACGTCTTCTCTATTAAATTAACACTTAGAGCTTTGTAATCATCCATTTGTCAGTTCATACTTCGCGTGTCTTTCCGCAGTTTATCTGACTGAGGTTTTTCCCATACATAACTAATACCCGCCTTGCATTTTGTTTTGATTGTATTCCATTACCATTTACGAAATTGCACGCTCAATCACACAGAGGTGGAGTCAATTATTCAGTCCTAATATTATTTATGCGAGACTTTAGGTATCAATATCATCATCACCATCAGCCCATGCAAGTCCACTGCTGGATAGGCCTCCCCCAAAGACGCTCACCCGCTGCGATCGTGAGCGATCTAGATCCAGCGGTTGCCAACGAGACCAATATACCCGTATATTATAAACAAGTTTCATTCTGTATCAATTTACTTGCTAAGAATATAATTAGATTTTTCAAATGCTCCCTAACAAGAAATTGACCTTTGGGAATATAATTAGTGATTCTATCCATCTACTTTATTTACATAAAGTTTTATTAAAAGTTGTCCATTATATTTGTTATATTTTATATATACAATTATTTAAACATTAGAGAAATAACTAAAGTGGTAATTATTTATTTTATATCACAGATCGATTCTGTTTTTATAATCTCTTTATTAACAAAGTTCTACCCGTATCCACCTCTTAAACGGTACCAGAGCCATGTTGAAACATATGGTGACGCACTAATTGGGCCAGCTTGTTCTTAGAGATACCACGGCCTCACAAAATACTCTGTGTCAAACGGTTCTTGTACTTTATTTCGCTAAGTGAGGATATCGAAGCCCCTTAAAAGTGCCGCTTAAGCGTAAAAGGCGGTAATACAACAAATGCGCGGACTGTGGCGCGGTTGTTCAAGGGCGACCAAATAATCTTAGAAATATGTACTGAGAAGAACTAATAACGAGTTCTGCAGCTCGAGGTTAATTTTCAAGGTATCCAT
>DWCF01005655.1:0-13781 GCA_018230265.1 Delias oraia
AGAGCTCGCGAATCGCTTTGCATGCCTGGACGGCATAGTCTCAGTTGATGAGATCAACAGATGAGGCCCGCACGCAGGTTTCTCCCGAATCGACGCTCAAATAGTACAATATCCACAAACATATTTTCTTGCTCTCTCGTACTCATTTCAGCTTTTCCCTTCTCATTCTACAATTTAAATATGACTGACAAGATTATTATTGTACTTTTAGTTTGTTCATTCTCAATAATTAATAGTTTATATCTACAATTTTGTTATACATTTTGTTAATAAGGCAAAATGTTGTTATATTACGTTTAAGGATTGCAATTGAATGAATTCTGCTTTTTAAATCTATTATATCAAGCACGTGATAACATTATTATTCCATTAAATCAATGGAATCAAATACAAAATTGTCAGTATTTGATTCTGAAATTGAGAATATATTAACGATTACTTAGACTAATATATTTATTAATTTTGTCTAAAAACGGATCTAAATTAACATTAAATTGTAACCTCATCCTAATCCATTAAGTATCGATTCAATTGAAAAGGTTCAATTATATCTACTATAGATAGTTCCTATAATCCAACTATAAAATTCCATCGCTTAGTGTTCATCGTTTAAATTTCACCAAATGGTGCTGACCTAGCTGCAACATAACGGCAGTCTAGTAGTTGTTCTAAAACCAAATAAATGTTATTAAAATTTTACCCATACATTGCAACGGATAAGAAATACGAGCAACGAATTTCACTCAAAACCTGCTCGAAGACACGTCAAAGAAAGGAATGTGTACAAATGACATTGTTCCTAGGTAAGCCAACAAAACCGTCGAAATATAAAGAAATACATTATATAGTAGAAGACCCGGCATACGTTGTTCTTCCCGAGGGGCCACCTACTGAGTCCAGCCAAACCATTCTATTTGACAGTTGAGATTATATATCTGTTATTTATCAGATGGGTATACAAAAAATCTATATGCTGATACATATTTTGTGTCAGATACACTAATATCAAATTTCGCCCAAATCTATCAAGCCTCTCTTGAGTTATAAGTAATCCAAAATTGTTTTATTTACTGATCGAGTAGTCAGTCCAAAATTTATCCGGATAAATTGGCTAGGGATAATTGTTTATTAATAGACATTACAGTGAAGCGTCTAAATTGAAATAATATTTAATAAATTAACATAATACATATATTGTCATTTTAGATTATTCCATATTATAGTCATAAAAACCTAAATACCTATTTAATTTAAGTGCTTTGCACAATATCAATATTGTAAAATAAACTTCATATAAATTTAATTTAATGGTATTACCAAATACAATAGTGAATACATTTATTCAGGAATACAGTGTTACTAACTTAATAGATTGAATGTAAGTTTATAAAGCAGAAAGGAGAAATTATTCCTTTCTGGGTTCGGTTGACGGTCCCATCAGTGACGTCCCTAACTGTTTTTCGCAGAAACCATTTTGTGTTGCCTTTTTGAATAGTAACTATTTTTAATCCTCTATTGAATATAACATGTGATTCTTGCAGATACAATATGCATATCGTAATGAGTGTGAATATAGAATTTAATTAAATAACAAATTATATCGTCTGAATTTGAATAACCATACAATATTATTATGTAAACTTTATTCTTTAAAGAGGAAAATAAAAATTGAACAAAATATCTAAAAACTGTAAAAAAATGAAATCACACATACACACAATGATCGGCTTTATGTAGTAGATGTATTTACTATAGTTTAATGTTGTGAAGATGGACGGATGAAGATTTTCCTAATAGGTAATAATAAAATATTGAATTACCAACTAAAATATTGAAGCGCAATTAGCTGTGCTCTAAGACAATCAAATTTATGTTTTATTTTTTGCAAAATTATCGCAAGTATATATGATTTATATGATGATATAAATCTTCATTATTTATTTTGTTGTCATAGGTACCTTGACTAAATGTTACTGCATTTATGGAACACAAAATCGTGCCTTGTAAAATTTCTCTTGAAAAGCAGGTAACCTACCTTCATCTCAGGTAAGTAATGATGTATTTTTATATTAGAAGTAGCATAAATTTATACAAAACGGACGTCCCATTCTCAATCTGCCAATTGATGGCCCACAAATGATATGTACCTAATTACTACACGTTATTTACCGCCTTGTCATTAAATCAGATATATTTGAATGTGCAATACTGTGAAATCATTATGTAAACAATTGATAATACCCAATTTTGCAACTTTATTAAAATTCTGTCTCCGCGCAAAGTAATGCTATATTATGATTTCTTTGGGTTGGTAAGATAATTATTAAAGTATGTACTTAAATATGGTACGTATTCATTAGGTAAGCAATTTAATCGCGACTTTATCGTTGTATAATAAGTACATATTAAAAATAACGAAATGACTTTCTCGACTGTTAATAGAGTAAATTCTTCTTTACTCGTACTTCTAGAAGTTATGGTATACATTATCTCTTAAAGCGTCATTCAAAAGTAGATACCTACAGAGTATCTTTTATCTTTTTAACAATAACATGAATTGTCGGCTACTTTCATTACAGTTATTACAAGCATAAAACTTCCAGAATTTAACTAATATATTTTAACTCATTATTTTAATGCGACTCTCATTGAAACGTTTTTAATGTCTTTTATTGTATACTGAACAACGAATCATGTGGGTTCCGTGATGCTAAAAGATCATCTGTTCATGAACGACCACGCCCCAATCTGCGCTTTGATTCTGTTGCCGACTTTTTACGATTAAGCGGCATACGTTCGTGCGCCTCCGGTAACCTCATTCGCTCAGCGAAACATAGTATAAGTACTATCTATCATAGTCTGTGGTTTCACTCTTGACCAGTTGGACTCGGCCATTATCAAGGCATTCAAAAGATCAAATGCAATATATAAATTAAATTATATCCAAAACCGGGGCGCGAACCTATACCCATGAAGTCACGGTAACTTACAAGACCACTCGTCTCGATAACTACAAAGGCTGTTCGATAGCAGTAAAACAATACGTAGCAGATGTGCGAATCTTTTTCTCGAATGATGCTGCGAAAGTTGCTTTGCCTTCGTGTCCAAATGTCAACATCCTCGGAAGCTGACGTATGAGATATCGATACAATACAAATCGAATGATTTGAATTGCTTCAAGCGCCTCGAAGATTGTCGCATTTGAAAAATTAACGGTTTAAATCATGTAGTTATATAGTATAATATATTTATGGTAGTAGTAGCAGTTAAATTATGTAATCATGTAGTATTTACATATTTGATGCTTAGGTTAAAATATATTTCTTCTACTTCTACAAATAAATATTTTCCTATTGATATTTCCACATAGCAGCCGTAATTGTTACTATTTCTAAGTTGTAAACATGTGCTTATGCTAAAAACATAAATTCACGAATTAAATATCTTGTCCTAGGTTAAGATTTGTGAAATTTTATGGCTCTTTTGAAATCCCTCTGAGCCCACATTGAAATGAGCTTGAACGAAAACAATGAGCAGGATTCCAAAACACGAGCAGCAAAGTGGATTGCTAAGTGCGAGCGGGACGTCACTTTTTCTCAGAAGAGCAAATGTGCGACTTGGAAGTCGGAACGACGCAAGGTGGAATGTAACCGGCACCGTTCGAACAATTGACTGGCCATTGAAAATAGAACCTGCGTTCAGTGTACGTTTGCTAATTTGTCGTGGAATCTCGCTTCTGTCAATAAAGCACGCAACATTCTACACGACATTCAATGCTACTTTTAGAAGAAAAGTTTTCTGTATGTTAGTTAGGTCTAACTATTGTCTAGGCAATAGCCTACCATTTAATACCCAATAATACCCAATGGCGTAATAGAAAGATCGAGTACAACTTCATTTGTTAATAAGGAAGTAAGGATAAGACCTAGATCAAAATGCTTTACAAAATCGCATGATAACTAAAATTATGTTGTCTCAGGTATATACATAAAAAGCAATCCATCCTCAGTACACTATAATCTGTTCTTTTGTTATAAAGCTATTGAATGCACTTGTATTCATAGCTTGACTACCTACATGGACTACATTCTCCGAACTATATTTACTTTCCTTCGAAACTTTAAATTAGTGAATTTCATCTAAAAGATTGTGAAACATTTTGAGTTAAACTTTGATATTAGTATTTTATTATTTATATATTTTACATACGTAGGTATAAAAATGATGTTTCATTATCATAATCTTAGCTGTAAACTTTTGTGTCTATAATAAATAATAATAATATTTATAATCTAAGAATCATTCCCTATACAACATAGAAGATTGTGAAAGTTATAATTAAAGAATTTTACAAAAAAAACGAGTTTAAAATATGTAATTATATTTCAATACAAATTTTGAATCAATACACTAAATCGTAAAAAATTAAAAATGCTACTGGTACTTTATATCAGTTCATAAAAATATTACACATACAAAACATGACAAAGTCCCAATATTATTTAATATCAAATGGGAAAATTGATTGATTTTCTGTCGATATCTAAAAAGGTTTATTTAATATTTGAAAATATTTAAAAGTTAAACACGGAAGCTTTGTATTTAATTCTGCCATTACTAATTTACTACTATTATCACTAATTTACCAAAATATATGATCAAGTTATAACTTTTTATGCATTAAAATATGTTTTTAATTAATGTTATTTCTTATTTTTCTTGAGAAACAGGCGTTCCAAATAGTGTATACTCTATAGAATACCCATGATCGGCGTTTCCCATTCGGTAGACTTCCTTTTTTACCATGAAATGTAATATATGTATAAATAATGTAGACCCACTTCTTCGTAGTGATCTTCAGTTGTGACCTTTTCGTTTGACATCTCAGTCTGCAAAATCAGCAAAAAACGACTTGGTAGGAGTGGAACAAACCCATAAAAATATTACATCGAATCGATAACCACTTTTCGGCCATTTAAAAGTCTTAAAAATATGACTAGATGCTTTAAAATTATTAAAAAAACGAATAATATAAACAAGCCAACCTTATACCTCTTAAGTCATTAAAAGAACATTCTTGTTGTAATAAATACTAGCGTAGTACGCTTATAGTCGAAATTGTAATCTATTATTATCTCATACTAATATTGGGTGGTTGGTGCACAATTTCCGATCTGTTTTAACATTTTAATGTGTGAGGTCCCGGCCATCGATTTTCAAATGATTTTCAATAACCCATCACAAATAGTTATACGTTCATTGTCTCTACTCTTATCTTATTATCGATACTATTTGTAATTTTGTTATGGTATATCGGAGCAGGTGGTTCTCCTATATGGCAAAAGAACATCGCCGCTCATGGACAACCACGCATTGGGGTGTCTTGCCGGCGTTTTACGCAGCTTAAGAGGCATTTTTAACTATAGCAGACAACGAAGCGAGTGGGTCTCCTATATGGTAACAGAATACCGCCACCCATGAACAACCGTGTCACAGTCCGCGCTTTGGTTGTGTTGCCGGATTTTTAAGCCGCTTAAGCGGCACTTTTAAGGGCCTCCAATATCCTCAATCACTCTGCGAAACACAGTATAAGTACCGTTACACGCTGAGTATTCTGTGAGCCCATGGTATCACTTTCGACGAGCCGGCCCAACTTTCATGCTTCAATATAGCTCTCTCACTGGTGCGACAGTATTAAGGCACTCGCGCGGCTACTGTCAAGCATTTCCAGAGACCGGATAAATTATAAATTAAATAATAATTTATTATTGTCCGGACCGGGAAACGAACCCGACACCTCTCGCTTCATGGTAGACCTATTAAACCACTTAGCTACGAGGCATTTTTTAAAATATTTATTAAAATTAGAATTTTAAACAAAAAGTTCTAAAATAAATATAGTTAACTGTGTTTTACATTTTACAAAGAACGTTTACTAGATATTTGAAATCGACGACAGCGTTCAAATTAGTTTTCCTGAATTACCGCACAGTGGGCCTCAGTGAGCCGACTCCGGCAATAAGGGGCCGTTGAAAAAGCGACTAGAGACGGCAGAGACCATTGACCTGGTAAATAAATGTTTACTGTCCTTGAACGGCGCGGGCTGCGGGCTACGTCCGGCGTTACGTCATCCAGGAGGTTCCGATGGGTTTCAGTAAAACTTAAATTTAGGCGCAAGTCCTTGAAACTTGGCTTTTCGGAGCTTTGGATAATATAGGAAACGACTAAGTGACATTTTGGGATGTTTTCAATGTAACAAATTAAACGCTTAATATTCTGAAAACTGATACATACTATGATTTCGTCGATTAAAACAGTCCTAAATTTCATATGAAATTTTATTTAACATCTCACACAATAATATTATGAATGGTATAATTTGATAGAACTTTGCCTAGATTTAGTAATCTGGGTTTAATAATTTGATCAATATTCTATCAACCGCGTGGTAATGAGGTCATTGGCTTTGGCCAGTCTTCAATAGGAATGTTAAAATAAGCAAATGATCATATAATTCAATATAACTCACGATTTTATATTACTACCATAATTAATCAATCAATTAATTTGAGCAATCGCCGGCTTTGAAATGGAATTTCTCATCATACATGCATCATACATTTTGTATACTAAAATACTAGATTCCTACCGACACATCTAATTACACAGACAAAAGGTATACGTGAAAGAAACAATATAAATCGCTACCCTTACAGCAATAAAGATCTATGATAAAAATGATGCGCTTTGTCCTCCGTCGCGTCAACTTCTGCTTCAGCGAACCTGTCTGGAACGCCCTTTTTGCTAGTTAATTTGTAACTGTTTCTATTCATTTAGTCTGTGCGAACAGTCTCGCCGTGCATTATGAGGCAAAAACACGTTCAGCATAGTATCAGTGCATGTGAAATAAAAGTAAGGGCATGTCGCACGGGAGGATCAGCAGCGGCGGCGCAGGAGCGTGTAAGTGCCTCGATCTAGTACTTCCACATAGTTAAGTGCACGAGGCTCACAGTTTTTGCGGGGCGACATCGGAGGTCGGTCGAGGCGAACCACGAGTTTCTAACATTCCATAGACTATGAATGAATAGTTGCTCGACTGGTTGACGGACGCATAATAAGTTACTTCAGATTAATTTGACAACAAACATTTAAGTTGGCGAAAACCGGAATGACATTGCGCACCCGCCCCGTGGGAACGCAAAACTGGTACTTATATTATGATGCTGCGATCGTTGTGGCTTTGTCGAACGAGCCGACAATTTGCTTCGCGGAGTTTTTGCCACGATATTCACATGTTATTTTAATTAAAAAACCTTACATTGAATTTGTTATATAACATTTGATTTCTGTAAATAACATTAATTCTAAAACTTTTCATCTAGAGTGGACCGGTTCAAACCTCTAAGAGTATGTAAACTTAACGTACCTTAAGTGCGTACATCTACAACGTATTATTAATTGACCCTAATAATATAAAGCTATCTACTTCTGACAATTCGTTAAAACATGATAATGATCAAAACATTTTAGGTTTGACGTGTTTGAACTATATTTAGTTTTTGGTGAATAATACGAAATCAATAAATTTAAAATGGAATTTATATTACTTGACTATATAATAATAAATGTTGCAGGTACAATCTAAGGTCTCAATCGAGATTCCAACGCTTTCTAATTTGCCAAATCGTTTTCGAAGATGGGACGTTTTGACATTTTGTGGCACCCACATTAGACCGAATTCCAAATAAAACATGACTATACACGGATATTTTAAAGGTTTTCATAAAGAAATTAAATAAGTCATATACAGGTAAATCAATTAAAAAGTACGTATACAACATTCGTAAGTTTTTTCAAACACAGAGCATATAAGTAGCATTTCTTCAATAAATATATCCTCACCGAATAGTTTCGCAGCAAGCCCATCCAAAACATGACAAGTTTATCTGATATCCTGTATTAAAAGGCTTTTTTCCCATTTCAATATAACTCGAAATAATAATGGGAGAACGAAAGCAACGCTCGCTCACCGTTCGCTATTTAAAATTCAACCGTTGCAGACTTGCGTCGTAATAATTCTGATGATGCTAATGAACTTCTGTTTTTAAATTTATGTAACGACAACGGGTGCGTTTTGTAACAAGAATTAGTCACTGAATAAGATGGGATAACAAATGGACGCCAGATGACGAGGTCAACGATTTTGGATTGTATTTAGCACCTCTCAGGGCACTCGTATGCTACGAAGCTTATTCCTATTTGCCTGTTGATCCACAGCTAAATCGCCCCCAGTGTTCGACCCTGAACCTTAACAATGATGTTTATCTTTCGAGTATCAAAATACACAATTTCGGCAGATGCTCGCCAAAAGATCCTTGATAAGTAAATGGTTAAGTAAAAAATTTGACTTGAAGCTCGTGCAGGACAGAGCTCACTTTGAAATGTTACCTAATAAATAGGGCACTGCTTAGCGATATCATTTTGTAGGACTCCAAAACAAGTTTTGAACAAACCAGCAATTTATCATATAATTTATCTCTTCATTTTTATATTTCCTCTTCTACGTGTTTATGGTGGAAATAGCGTATTGCGTAAATGAAATTTAAATATCATATACATTTTTTGTTACTTTTTCGCATTTAATAGAACGTGTGTTAATAAAATATATTGTTATGTTAATTAAAAATTAACAAAGCTTCTTGTTACGTTAAAGTTTTGCAATAAAAATAATTACAGAGAGGAAAACTGTATTGTTTCAGTTATAATTTCTTTTTAAATGTCAGCTATCACCGCCCTTTACCACAAAACCAGTTCAAATTAGCTCCGAGTGGCCTCTTTGAGAACACCCGCTGTGCCTTATCAGTGTGCTCCTATGTGTGCTCTATTCCTACCCCATCGCTGTCTTCACATAACATCCACTCGTTTGCTTGTCCTTCATAGCGCCTTGTTTAGTCTGCATTCCTGAGATTGAACGTGTTCATACAAATAGAGATCTCGCGTGTGGAGTAAGTATTACAACATATGTATATATTAAATGAAAGCTTTTGAGGTTTATTTAAATAACCTCAAAATACTTTTCATAACAACGGTGTTCCGTCAAATAGCTGAATTCCAGAATGGCAATTCAATTTGGATTCTAAAGAACTAAGTAATATTGTGTTAGCGGTCGTAGTCGCCTTGAGTCGGTCGTGGCAATGACTCGCGGGCCTTGAAACCGTGGTAGACAGAAATCGGGGCCTCCTCGCTATCTCAAACTATTTATAAAACACGCCATGAAAGGCATATTGGGTTACAATATACAAATCTTTTTATTGACAAATAAACAATGCCTTTTTGGGAGGTATAATAAATACAGCACGTTGATTCAATTCTATTATTAATAAATTATAAATAGCTTTGAAAGAAAAATTACTGATGGCTTTTTTAGTCATATGTCAGAAAATATGAAGAATTCAAGTCTGTCTTATATGGTAAGGAATGTTTTAACATTGTCCGAGTATATTATCTAAGAAACACATGTAAGAAACGTATTAATATGTAACAGAATACGTTTAGTTCACATGAAAGTAGTTGAAAAACCAAAATCATTTGTAACAATTTACGTATAGCGTGGACATTATATTTTGCGAAATGTTTTGATCTGCACACACTGTGCCTCTTATCAAATGCGGTGATATTTGCAAGCACATGGGGGCGTTATCTTTAGTCCTAACGTATGTACTTTATATTACGGAACACAATATTGAGAATGTACTAATACAGCGCCCGCTTTAAATTTAATCAATAAGCCGCTTATCAAATATGAAAAATTGGCAACAGATCGCAACAATGCAATATTCATTCATGTTCTTGTGCGATATAGGTTCTTAGTGATATAATGCTGATAGAATTAGTAGGTTTTTTTATTCTATAGCGGAGCACGTAGTTCTCCTATATGGTAAGAGAACACCGTCACCCATGAACAACCACGCCATAGTCCGCACATTAGTTGTGATGCCGGCTTTTTCCGCCGCTTAAACGGCACTGCGAAGCACAATACAAGTACCGTTTCACGCTGAGTATTCTGTTAGCCCGTGGTATCACTTCCAACGAGCCGGAACAATTAGTGCGTCAGCATATGCTTCATGGCTCTCCCACGGGTGCGACAATATTAAGACAATCGCCCGGTCACTGTCAAGCCCTTCCAGAGACCGAAGAAATTATAAATTAAATTATAATTTATAATTGTCCGGACGGGAATTCGAACACGATACCTCTCGCTTCATGAAACATTTTCAAAACCATTAAGCTACGAGACTCTCAAAAGGTTTGTCATCGTTTGTTCTTAGTAATCAGCATTATTTTAGAATCATGTAGTTGATAATAGTACACAATAGCTTTTATTATAACAGTAAACTAAGTAACAATTTACACAACGACATTAATGTAATAAGTAAAGGAAAATTAACGCATTTCTTTTCATTTAATAAAATGTTTGTAGCGTATTTGGGTAAAACAATGTTTGAAATAAAATTTCATCTCAGAGATAGATACAATACTAAAAAAGTGTATAATATTCTCAAGATTGATATATCACTGTCATCTGGTTGAATCAGCTGTTTGATAAGATGACTAGCGCGTTCATTGAATAACGACATTTAGTTGAATAACTAAAGGTCAACTCGTCAAGTTGTTGAATGTTCAACGTCTTAACTGAACGTCATTTAGCATAGTCGTTGAATGAGATATAAGCCCGAAATATATTAAGGTTAGGTTATGTATAAATAAATCCATACTGTCACACCATTTTATTACGAACAGCTCACTTTAAAGTAAAATGAATCAAAAAATATCAGTCAGTTGTGCGAGCTGTTTTACGCCATATTTATTTGGGTGACTACTGACGCCGCAGTGGGAAAGAAATAACTAAATTACAATCACTTGGATGATTTTACGTGCGTTCTGTTCAAAGTGCTATGCTACAAACCTTGAATGCCGTTGTTCAGTCAACGTTCGGGTTAGTCATTCAATGAACGCGCTAGTCATTCAATCCAATAGCGGATGCAACCAGATGACTGCGATAGATACATTACCTCTAACACTACAATAAATTATACATATTAGCGCAACGGAGAAAATTGTAAAGTCAAAAACGGTATGTTTTAGTACCGGTCGTTCCTGGGAAGTAAGCAATCATTGCGCTTTTCTGCTTATTCATTACTTATTAACTTTTTTCTTCATTGCAAGGCACTGAATTCTATAATGTATTCACCCTCTTATGGACTTTAAAATTAGTTATCTTATACAGTTACTATTATTATCTTTACTCGTAGAAATTAAACATATATTAGGTAACTTCTAAACTACAAACACATACTTAGAAAATGGTTAAAACTATTGTTCAATTAGTAGTGCTTTGTGTTTCAGTAATTCATATAGCACGTGTCTTGTGTAATATATAACTATACTGCTATGTTATGTTAGAGGTTGGGTTTCTCCATAATTTATCCAAATGACGTAGGCGATATTGCATATCATACGAGGAACATAAAATGGCAACTATGTGGGCAACATCAATAATGTGGCGTTCATTTCAAATGGCGCGTTTTTATGTGTGTACCAAAAATAAAATGTGGTCTTCTACCGTAGGTGGTGCCAAATATACGACCACTTCTGACTAATTTTATAAATATAATCACATCACTGTAGTCATACAATATTTTTGCGTGATGGAATCCAAGGGTTTACTATATTGAGGAAAGCTTACATTGCGATAACTGGAGGGTCCTATAAAAACTGACAACAGCTATATGGAGAATGCGTGCAAGATAATTAATTGAAAGCTATTTATCGTCGATTCTGCTTAAGTATTACGTTAACGGAATAGTATTGATGTGAACTTTTTTCATTGCTCTTCGGTTTGTTGCGACTGTGAAACAGAACTTTTCTTAAGGGCTAATATTATATTTAAGTGTATGTTTCAAAAATCTTATTTAATTATAATAAAAATTATACAAGAAAAATCTGAAAAGAACACAATAATGACTTCATCTAAATAAATTATGATGCTTTTAATATTTATTCAAAGAGCAAACAAATTTAATTAATGATCAATTAAGAATATTGATACAGTTTAATTAATAACAAACAAAGTAATTATCAAAAATGGGTACATAGGTCGTCTAAATACATAACTTACAAAAATTCCGACCAGCTCAGTTGTCTTTATGAAATCACAATACTCAGCGTGAAATGGTACTTGTACCGTGTTTCATGATTGAGTAAGGACATCGTAGGCCTTTAATAGTGCCGCTTAAAAAGCTGACAACACAACCAGTGCGTGGAGTGTGGCGAGGTTGTCTGTGGTATTCTCTTACCATATAGGAGTCCCATCTGCTCCGTTATTCGCTATACTATAAAAAATATCATCTACTTAATTAAATAAATACCTACCTACTTCATTTTAAAACTATGGATCCTTCATTAGAGTTATAGAATAGTTTCAATAAAAGTTAAAATTTCAGTTTGTCACAAATCCGCTGTTATATCTATTACTTATGACTTTTTTTAAATATATTTCTATAGAATATACTATAAAGTTATCTACAACGATAATTTTAATAAATAAACATTATTGGATCACGGCTATATATTACTTAATTTTCTTAATTTTATTTTATCCTAAAAACAACAATGTTAAAACATTTATGGTTTAAATAATAATCTACAATTTAAAGAAACCGTGAGTTAAATAACACAACCTTTAAAAAGGTTACTTGTAATAAGGTATCTGTCATGTGAAAATTCTTATTAAAATGATTTATTATTATAAATATTCCTCGGAGTCGTCACAATGCAGAGTCACTCTGGATATTGTATAGGAACAAACTTAACGGGGGTTTATGATCTAGGGTTTATTGACCGAAAACATTGAGACAACTTAGACAAGCACTGTTTCCTGTGGGGCAAGGGGACCGCTCGCCAGTTCACACGACCCTGCAATGAGTTTTAATTGAGTGTGGCGGACGGCGCAGGAAGCTGCGGCCACGGTCGCTGCCTAGGGCGACCTTTCCACGCGCGGAATTGGACATCGGACTAATTAGTTAAAACATGCTCGCGCGCATTGCTTAAGACAATTATGTCATTCACAAACACAAGTTGATGCTGGTTTGGCAAGTTATTAAACATTTTTAATGATATATATGCTATATATTTTTATTCTATAGCGGACAACGGAGCAGAGGCGTCTCGTCTTTGGAAACAGATCACCGCCGCTCACAATCAATCACAATCGCACCACATACCGCACTTTTTGGTTGTGTTGGCGGCTTTTTACGCCGCTTTCACAGGCCTCCGATATCCTCAGTCACTCAGCGAAACATAATACCTACCAGTAGGTACTGTTTAACGTTAGTGTTCTGTGAGACCGTGGTATGGCTTTGGACGAGCCTGTCAATAAATTAATTTTAACTTAGAAGATAATACAGACTGACAATATAGTAACGACTTTACGTCCCTTTTAATAATGCAATACATTTTAGATGATTTTCTTTTCTTTAGCGCCATAAAATATTCAATTTCTAGACGCTAAACATTTCTTTAGGTACAAAAACTTATCAAGTACAAAAGAAAAAAATTACAAATGTTTGTGAAAACAGACCGACAAAAATGAAACTCTATGAATGTACTCTATCTATGTATTTAACTCTTGTTGGCCGGACTTGAGACTTTTGTTCATCTACTTCAATTAGTAGAACCATAAATTGTAATATTCAGTAATTTGTTCCTTAATTGGTAAAGAA
>DWCF01005656.1:0-13780 GCA_018230265.1 Delias oraia
TTATTTTGTTAACATTAAATAATTTGAATTATTTAGGTACTTCTAGCAGATTTTTTACTAAGTTATTTTTTCTAAATCTAGCGACTTTTGCATCAAGATCTAGGGACTTTATTCCGAAACGGAAACACTGATTCCAGTATCGAACTGTACATTGTCTTAATAAAAAGTATTCGATGAAAGTTTAAACTGAATTCTCTCAGTTCTTTGTTTAAGAGAGTTATAACGTGTTTCAGCAGTCTTTAGATTTCATTACTTTTGGTTTTAAAATTTTTAGTATTTTGTAGTCAATCGTAGTTTTGTAATTTTGCGCGCTTTGTTTGGTTTAGGTTTATAAAACTACTGCGGTATTGCAGACCGTCGTTAAAAAAGATTTCAAGTTCAGGTGTTCCTATTTGCTAGTATTGCTTTGATATATATGCGTAGTTATTCAATCTTTTTTTTTATTTCTAAAAGTAAATATAATAATTTCTTGCTAAAACCAATTTCTACTTGTTATTCATTTCTTGAATACATTGTCAAAAAGATAATCAAATATTGATATTGCCTCTACGATCACAGTTCATGGGTGCTCATTACGTTGTTTTACCCGCAAAGACTGAACATAATACATTTATAAAATTATTGAAATTTTAATATTTTTTATAAAACACATATTTTACTTGTTTTCATCTTTGAGTACAGAATAATAACTTATCTTTTTAATTTCTCTGAAATAAAACAGGATACTACTATGGTATTAGCCCACAATATTAGTGTTCCGAGAACAGAAGACATAAAAATACACAATGAAGCAACATTTCATAGTATGATGCTGTCCAAACCTATATTAGATGGTTTAACTTCTGCTGGATTTTATAAACCTTCTCCTATTCAGCTATTAGGAATCCCATTAGGGAAATTGGGTTTAGGTATATTACAAATGACATTTTATGTTAAAATCATTTTAGATAATGTTTCAGTTGTATATATATTTTTTATTTTCAGATTTAATCTTAGAAGCTAAATCTGGAACCGGAAAAACAGTTGTATTTGCAACGATAGCATTAGAAAAAATTCAAATTAATAAAGGTTTGCAAGTTCTTATTGTAACTCCAACTCGAGAAATTGCTGCCCAAATAAGAGATGTGTTGCAAACGATTGGATGCCATATTCAGGGTAAGTGTGTTTTGTCTAGAATTGAATTGAATAAAATATTTTTCAAAATTAATTCATTTATTATTCAGGATTGAAAGTGGAAACTATCATTGGGGGATTACCAATTAAGGATGATTTAGAAAAGTTAAAAAATAATGTTCACATATTAGTGGGAACTCCTGGAAGAATAAAAAGTTTAATAAAGCAGAACCATATCAAAACCATAACAATTCATTTACTAATATTAGATGAAGCTGACAAATTAATGGAAGACAGCTTTGAAGCTGATATTCATTACATAAATTCTGCTTTACCTAGTGAAAAGCAAACGATTTTATGTAGTGCTACATATCCTGATTCTGTTGCTAAAGCTGTTAATACTTTGGTACAAAACCCACACCATGTTTGTCCTGACACCAGTAAAATACTTCTTGGTATACGCCATAGAGTAATTATAGTTCAAAGTAACAGCAATAGTGTAAGGCAAACTGAGATAAGATTTCTGGAACTAACTAAAATACTATCAGAAACTGAGTTCAAACAATGTGTTATTTTTTGCAACTATCAAGCTAGAGTGACACAATTGCATAAATTATTAACTAAAGCCAAGTGGCCAGCAGAGCTTGTCTATGGAAAACAGCAACAAGCAATAAGATTAGAAGCTCTTAAAACATTACAGGAATATAAGTGTAGAATTTTGATATCTACTAATTTATTGTCAAGAGGTATTGATTCAAAGAATGTTGACTTAGTTATCAATTTTGAACCTCCTGATACTTGCGAGACATATTTACATAGAATTGGAAGATCAGGTAGATACGGATCTATTGGTATGGCAATATCCATTGTATCTGGAGAGGAATTAAATAACTTTAATAAAATTCTTGAACCAATAATGCCTACAATAGATATGAAATTATTTTGGACTGGGGAAAAATTAAACAAGAATGACCTAGACAATTATCAAAATAATGATCAAATTATAAAAAAAGAAGAAGAAAGGCCAAATACATTAACAGAATCTGAAAGTCCAGTTAAGAATCATTGTTGTGAGACTTTATGGCAATCATGGAATAATACACCTAAAATTGAAAATTTTGATGGATTTTGCGAGTCATACAATAAAGCAAACAATACTTCTATGAAATATTATGAGAATTTATGGCAATCCTTGAGTAACACACCTAGAAATGGAAATTTTGAAAATTTTGATGATGAACTTGACGATTCATACAACAGTGAAAATTGTACTTTAAAGAATAATTGTCAGACTCTTTGGGAATCCTTGAGTTACACACCCAAAATTGAAAATATTGAAACTTTTGATGAACTATGCAAATCTTACAAAGCAATTTGTACTTCTAATATATTGTCATTTTCAGACCTACTTGAGGACTTTGCCAAAATGGATGATTCATTACAAAAAGAATGTGAAAATTCAATTTATAGAAAGGTGGAATTTGATGACTTAAATTATAAAGATAGTTTTAAAGCTATCAAAAAATTAAAAGACGAATTCCATACAGGCAATAGTAGTGATGATAATACATTTAAAGATGATGATTGTATACTAGAAAATACTGTTGATTATCCTAAAAATAGTGGTAATAATGAAAATGAATCTCAGCTAGTAAACAAGAACTTAAATAATCCCACAAATGATTTTCTGTTGGGATTACCTAAAGAGTTTTTAACAAAAAGATTCAACAAAGGGAATAAGAAGCAAAAATATTATTCCTATAAACATGGTAATACTAATTTCAAAAAAGAAAATATAGAAACTACAATTAATAACCCTAAAATAAACTGCAACATTACAAACATAAGAAAATGCGATGCATACTCTGATGCAAAGGAACAAAACTTAAAAAAGAAAAAAAAGGAAGAGGAATATAATGAATGGTACAATCAGTTACAAGCTAGAATGAAACAAATTGAACAGATGCTGTACATTGAAGAAATGAATAAAAAATATTTGTAAAATTTGTAACCCTAAATATTGTCATGTTTTATTAAGGAATATCATTAATTTTTATAATAACTACTACTTATACGTCGCGCGGTAAATTAAGATCGCTCGCCAAAAGTAGTGCGAGCAATCCGGTATACAGTGCGCTCAGAATTCTTTGTGCGTTTTTAGGCACTATTTTCTTGTTAGTTTCGTATTTTTGTACTTTAGTAACATAATATAATAACACTAGTTTTGTTTGTAATTTACTTTACTAATTATAGGTAGGTACATAAAATTTTGAGTAAATTAATTATCAAACAAGGTTGACTTAATGGAAGGACATTCCTTCCGTCATCAGGGATATTTAAGTAGAAAGTTGGGATTATCTCCCGAATTTGCTCTAATGTATTGCAGATTTTGATTAATACGGAATTATCAGCGGTATTTGTTGTTCTATTTATAATCAGTTGTAAACATTGTGCAGATGTCTTCATTTCTTTTTCATTCTTCTTCATTTTACTAGCTTGCCGTTTAAAATTTTTATTTTTTGTACTAAATGTGCCCAAGACGCGTAAACTCAACACGGGAGATGAAGAGCCACCGATCTACCATTACGTGTCGCCGTTCGGTGTGTACGGGTGCATACACGCCGCCCGCATTCCCAACTCCACCAAATACCTTAAACTTGAATACTGCACATACCCCTTCTACTTTTGTCGAGCGATCTTAACTTATCGCGCGACCTGGACTTTACTCAATTTAAATAAAACATAGTATTTTTATTATTTTTAATGTAATAATCAAGAAGACTAGAATAATTATAATCTACTTAATAATATAATAAATAAATTACAAAAAATATTTAATGGTGATTATTCAATTCTTAAACTATTTTTTTCTTCAATTGTTTTTTTTTCATTTAGTACATATTAAAATCTATTTCTTGTGAGATGAGATCCTGTTGACTACACCTTCAAACAGCAACCAAATACATAGATTATAAAATAAAACATTTTTTAAAACTAGTAATGAAAAGATACCTACTAGCTAAATACCAGAATTAAATTTTAGATTGCACATACTTATTAAAATCTTAAAAACTCCTTATACTCTAATCTTGTCACTTATTAAGAAATTACTAATCCTTCTTTTCGTGTGCATCTGAAATGAAATCAATAGTTATCTTCTGTTTATGATGTTTCATATTATTAACAACTGCATTATAAATTGTTATCAGTATAACAAATGAAATATTATCATACCAGGAGATTCTTCTTCATCGGCATCCAAGATATCTGCGCAGCATATTGAATAACATAGCAATGAAAGAAACCCTAATGGGAGACCAAACACCAGTGTTGTTAATATAGGATTTCCGCGCCACATGCTGCTGACTGTTGCTCTTGCTTCATAAAATCCTCTATATAGCCTAACAACAAAACTTTTTCCTCCATATGCCTATAAAAAGAAAAATCGCACCTTTTTACGAAAGATTATGCAAAATTAAATACTATTTGTGTTTAGATTTAGCATTCTATGCATGTGATTAAATAGATAATCTTATTATATATGTACACAATACTGAATAGATTATCGAGATAGTAATGTCAGATAACATCGTACTAATATTATAAACGTGAAAGTTTGTATGGATGGATATTTGCTACTCTTTCACGCAAAAACTACCGTCTGGATTTCAATGAAACTTTACTTTAAAAATCTACCATCGATGAGTTATTCTGGCGAACGCTGCGAAAACCGTTGAAGTTACACATTTGTAATGTATGATGAAATATTTTTAAATTGCCCTACAAAAAAGCCCGCAACAGTATATATCTTTATCTCATGTGTAAGCCATTACAACCAAAATAGTGAATTATAACTACAATAGAATTTCTATTGTAGTTATAATTTATTACAATTTATTATTACCAAATGCACGTACATTTGGTAATAATAAAATGATTCCTGAATAAAAATAGTGATGTAACATAGGATATTTTTATTCGACTACAAAAATGGAGAGTATGTTAATTATATATCGGTTTTTCGGGACTTATTAGGATTCAGTTGGTGGCGTACAGGCAGTACGATGTCTGCCAGGACCACTAGTGATTAAATAAATTAAAACTTTGTGATTCAACAGCACCACACATTTATACAAATATTTAAATATAATAATTTTATATCTTATATTAAGTTTAAGAATTTCCTTTAGTGAAATAAATTTAATTAAGAATTTATATTATTAATTAAACACATTTCTTCTAAAAATATAGCTTCTAGATCTTGATGTTATTAATATGTTGTAAACGTAAGGCAATTTATAAAAAAGAGTACATCTTTAAAAGTTCTAAAAAAATATTACAATTTAACTAAGATAAATATGACATAAACTGTAAAACTCACAGGTGCAATTTGGTTGTGTACTTCATCAAGAAACATGGATACTGCCTCGGGTGTCATCAAAATAGGATCATCATCTGGCAAGTGATGATGATGGGTGGTAGTGTTTAATACAATTATATGTGGAATAGATAGATCATACATTACAATTGAATTTGCTAGATCTGGGGATCCCATCCAACCAAACTGGAATTTGTGATGAAGCTCATGCTTCCTTTTTCTGTAGAATCAAAAGTATAAAAAATATTATGGTGAAAAGATGAACATGTTTAAATAAAGAAATTATTCTGACCTTATTATACTTTCAATCATATCTTTAAAATCTTTTTCTGTTTGTGAAATTTCACTTAATTTATTTTCTGAGACAACTGTTATAACTAAAAATTTTTCAATTTCAACGAGTTCATTAAAATTTGATCTTGTTATTTTAGGAAAGAAACCAAATCTTTCTGCATGTACCCATTTATCCAATGATGTGTTCAAACCTTCTTTATCTTGCATCAATTCTGATGTTGCTATAGAATGTAATAAAATCTGTTAAGTTTATATTCTCCAGTATTTTGCTAGAAAAACTGATAGTAGAATTTCCTTCATACATTTCTTATAAAACTATATATATATATGTGCACTAGAGTGCTAGTAAATATTGAATACCAAAGAGTAATATATATATACTACCTGTAAAATAATATATGTCTTCATCCTTATATACAAATACACAAGAAGAATTTGGTGGCTTTAAGTCCTGTTTAACAATTTCATAGCTCATTGAATAAAACCAATTATGTGGCTGATATTTAATAGCTTGTATTGTATATATTTCCTAAAATAATTGATAATTAATATAAAAATGAAGTAGTTCTGGTTTCAGGATATTTACTATTGAAGTTAAGCTTACCCACAGGGTATCCTGAGTATCCCCAATGTAACCAAAAAAGATTTCATGAGAATCTTTTAAATTTTCAATACTATCTGCATAGGAAACTTTTTGAACAGGTGGTTGGGCCATTCTTAGTGCATAATTGACCATGTCGTCTTTGATTCTCTCTCCATTGTATACATGTGTGGTTAAGCCTTTTATACTAAAATAAATAAATATAAAATAAAATAAATAAATTTCAAAAATATACATATAATCTCAACATTTTACTTACAACATTATTGTCGGATAAGCTCTTATTTGAAAATGACTAGCAACTGCAGGAAATCGAGTGCAGTCAACTTTGGCCACCTTAATAGGAGTGTTGTATAAACCCTGAGCAACATGTGCCCAAACAGGCTCCAATCTACTACAGTAAGCACACCAAGGTGCATAGAATTTTATAAACCATATACCATCGTTACTGATGTCAATAAATTTATCACTTAATTCTAACACCTTCGATGAAAAAGCAACGCTTAGACCTAAAAAAATCGGTATATTGAATATTAAAATAGAAAATAAATGCCGCCTAATGTCAGAAATTCTTACCGATGATAAATAAACAAATAACTGTATTTATATTCATTCTTATAAATATACTGATTGTCGTAAAATTAATAATTATAAGAGGAACGTATTTATTGACTGAAACATATAATTTCGATGTATAATAATTATCAAATTTAAATGACCGTTTATGTCCTTAAGTCCCAAACTTTATATTACATTTTATATGAAAGTCATAAACAATTCTAATGATTAATAACACTTTCTAACTTATTTGCATTTATTTAGGTTTTCATTACTATAGTCAAAGTGTGACCATTCTTGTATTAAAAATCCCAGAATATTGGAAGAAAACTGAATTATTCCTTCATTCGCAATTTGCATAAAATATTTATCAAATTTTATTTTCAATAATGTAATTGATAACTAAATAAATTACTTTTTTATAGTTAATTTGTCATTTTTATACATTTAATAAATTGTAATACTATTTTATTTGTATGTTAAAGATTATATTAATTATATTAAGATTGTATTCTAGAAGATCAAAAAATCTAAAAGGAAATTGTGGCAAGTATTTACCCTAAATAGTAATGCTTGTAAAGTTATAATTATTAATTAGTAATTACATATTATACCCTATGAACACAAATAATATGCATTCTCTGTGATAGTGAAAGAATGCCACAGATAAAAGTTTTGATTAACAGAAAATATACCTGGTCTAAATAATTGAATGTGTTTACTTTTTCAATTGGAGGTTATATTTTTGGAAAAGAAAATTTCATTATTCATCGTTGACTTTACTATATATCCATGAGTTTGCAAATTTTACGTGCAGTGCGTTCTTTTTCTATTGTTCACGTCCATACTCAGCATAATATAAATAGTCATTGTAAATCGTTACGTAGTTACCGTTATTATTCTGAGTGGGGTCGGGGAGGACGGGGAATTGAAGTAGCGAGGGGGCCGCGTATTGGCTGTGCGGGTGCTATCGGAGTGCGAGTTCACTCTGTCACTCGGTCATTACGGTATTTCTCTTGCGTGCAGCCCACATTTACTATAGTGAAAGAAAAAGTGACAATGCCAGAATACAAACCGTTTCAACGACTTCCTAAAAATGTTGTACCTGAACATTACGAATTGCATTTAGTTCCAAATTTGGAAAAATTTACATTTACGGGCTCGACGAGGGTGAAAGTATCGGTAAGAGGTTCATAACTAATTGTTGCTAATGTCTCGTTTTTATGTGACGTATTTACAGCGATGCGTTCGATTTCAGATCGTTACCTCTACCAAAGAAATCGTGCTCAATAGTTTAGATTTGGAATTCAAGAATGTTAAAGTTCAATATGGTGAAGGTGAATCGGTTACTACTCTCAATCCGGTGGATGTTAGGCTTGACGCCGGCGATGAAACTGCCACTATAGTATTCGAAAATACTTTGCCTGAGGGAATAGCAACACTATACTGCGAATTTGTGGGTGAAATAAATGATAAAATGAAAGGACTCTATAGGAGTAAATATCTTACTCCAACTGGAGAAGAACGATATGCCGCCGTCACCCAGTTTGAGGCTACAGATGCAAGACGTTGCTTCCCATGCTGGGATGAACCTGCTATTAAAGCCACATTTGATATAACAGTTGAAGTGCCCACAGACCGTGTTGCATTATCAAACATGCCAATGAAAGAACAGAAAATAACTGGTAACAAGAAAATAATGCAATTTGTTAGAACTCCTATAATGTCTACTTACTTAGTAGCAGTTGTTGTTGGTGAATATGATTATGTGGAGAAAACATCAAATGATGGTGTTTTAGTAAGAGTTTACACTCCAGTGGGAAAGAGTAAGCAAGGAATATTTGCACTCGAGGTGGCAGCTAAAGTGCTTCCATACTACAAGGAATACTTTAACATTGCCTATCCATTGCCTAAAATAGATTTGATTGCAATTGCTGATTTCTCCGCTGGAGCAATGGAAAATTGGGGTCTTGTGACATATAGAGAAACATGTTTATTAGTAGATGAAGAGCATACTTCAGCTGTAAGAAGACAATGGATAGCATTGGTGGTAGGTCATGAGTTAGCTCACCAATGGTTTGGTAATTTGGTCACAATGGAATGGTGGACACATTTGTGGTTAAATGAAGGATATGCATCTTTTGTTGAGTTCCTGTGTGTTAATCATTTGTTCCCAGAATACGACATATGGACTCAGTTTGTGACTGAAACATATATAAGGTAAAAACATCATATATTTTTTAACTTGTAATATTTAATGATTGTATTTTTATTAAAAGAGCTTATTTTGCCCACTTTTGTAGTTATTTGCTATTTAAAAAAATGTATCTGACTGTAAAATAATTAAAAATATGTTAAATAGTTTATAAATATACAATGGTTTTTCAGAGCTCTAGAATTAGATTGCTTAAAGAATTCACATCCTATTGAGGTGCCTGTGGGACATCCTTCAGAAATAGATGAAATATTTGATGACATATCATATAACAAGGGAGCTTCCGTAATCAGAATGCTGCACCGTTACATAGGTGACGATGACTTCCGCAAAGGAATGAATATTTACCTTACCAGGCATCAGGTATGCAAGTATATATTTATGTCGACTAACACTATTTGTCTTTTATTAAACTATCAGATAGGTTAAAATGTTATTTTTGTAATGTGTGGGTCTCATTTCCTCATCATTTCAGCCATAGGATGTCCAATGCTGGACATAGCCTCTACTTTCGACCTCCATGCATACCTGTCTCATATATAATTAATAAATTATTTAAAAAGAATACATACACATATTGCATCTTTTTATATATAGATCATATGTACCAGACTACTTACAACTGATATTCAAAATTTACCATTTTTTTCAAACAAATAATAATGATTAAATTTTGTTTGTAGTACAAAAACACTTTTACTGAAGATTTATGGGCAGCTCTTGAAGAAGCTTCTAATAAACCTGTTGGTGCTGTTATGTCTACATGGACAAAGCAAATGGGTTTTCCGATGGTTCAGGTAAAATTATAAGATACAAAATATATAAATTGATAGTTAGTTATATTTTCAGATTGGATTTTATTTCATGTTTACTGTTACTCACATTACTTAAGTAGGTGATAACTTGTCGAATTATGACTGTCTTGTAATATAAAGTTACAATGTACATGTTAGTAAATATAAAAATTGATATTTTTATAGGTTTTTCATCACGGTTTTGGTTTAATTGTGGTACATGAGTTAGATTAGCTATATGGATATCAGTTACATACAAAAGACAATTAAGATAATCATTTTTATTTATTTAGGTTAGCTCAGAGCAGAGGAATGCACACAGAGTACTAAAGTTGACTCAACAAAAGTTTTGTGCTGATGGAAGTCAAGGTGATGACACTTTGTGGATGATTCCAATTACTGTATCAACGCAGGAACAACCTTCTAAGGTACTTTATATAATTATTTATCATTTACCATGATGACATTTTCCAAGGATATTTCCTAGTGTCCTGACTGAAGACAGCAACTTTATAAGTTATTTAATTTAAATATTGATTGAATGAGACTTATATGCTATACTCCTGAGATGAATTTCAAATGTGCATAATTATTTATTAACTTTATTAGATATCATTTTCCATATAGGAAGCATTATCTGTTCAATGTAATATATATGTAATTAACATAAATGCAATAGTAGCACTATTGCCTTGTATACCCTGACCTCAATATTACCAGTCTAACAACATAGAATTGATTTCCTTTTGTAGCCCCAATCAGTTGTGGTATATAAAATATGTGATTGTGGCGTTTCGTTACTTTCAAAGGTTTCATATACAGTCCTCGATTTTAAGACAAACATGAAAGATAGCTGCGTAAAACCTCTTCTATTTGTAGCACATTTAATTATTGAGATAAGATTGTTTTAAATTACGGTACTTCATTAATATTCTATCAGTACGCTTTATGCCCATACTTAGAATCCTTATATTTTAAAGATATTGCCATCGCTCATTCATTCAATTGCTACGTCTTATAATTGAATGATTATTGAATTAATAACTTTACTGTCTTATTGTGGTAACTTTCAATTTAGAAATTCACCAAAATGATATATTTTTTATTGACATAGTGATTGTTTACAGCACTAAATTAGATTTGTTTTATTAAAATGGAAAATATTTATTTCAATCCTCTGTTTGTTGTTGATTTTTGATTAGATGAATTATTAAAAAATCTATCAATATAATGCATCTTACAGGTCGCTTTATCAACCATGCTGGATAAAAAATCCCAAGAGGTAGTCTTAGAAAATGTCGCAAAAGATTCCTGGGTCAAATTGAATACTGGAACAGTGAGTATAAATATTAATAAATCTACACTAATTTAATTTGTCATTGTACATACAAAATGCTCAGAATAAATTCATATTTCTCTATTAAATTAGTCAGTTTGTATTCGTGAGAATCGTCTTACATTGTTAAAAAGCTTATGCAACGTACACATGTTTAAAAATGTTTCTATTTTTAGGCTTGATTTTTTCTAGATATATATTATGTGAAACTATAACATCGTCGCTCATAGATAATCGCGTTATGGTTGTATATTCTACTTTTTACGCCTCTTATAACGGCATAATTTCAAGGGTCTCTGATATCCTCACTCACTCAGAAACGTACAGTACAATTACCGTTTCACGCTGAGTATTCTGTGATTAAGGCTAGTTTGGAGTTTATTAAAAATTAATTGTTTTACAGGTTGGTTACTACCGTACTCACTATGAGCCGGCTCTGTTAGAACCACTTGTCGGTGCAGTTCGAGACGGCTCTTTGCCTCCACTCGATCGACTTGGCTTACTCGACGACTGCTTCGCGTTTGTGCAAGCTGGCCATGCGCATACCAACGAGGTACTTTAATATTACCACCACCATTTCAGCCGTAGGTCGTCCACTGCTGGACATAGGCCTCCCATTCGGACCTCCATGCATACCTGTCGGAGGCGACCGGCATCCTGCGTCTTCCGGCGACCATTATAAGGTCGTTTGTCCATCTTGTGTGTGATCTACGCTACATCCTTGCTAGTTCGTGGTCTCAACTCTACCACTTTTCGGCCCCATCGCCCATCTGTTCAGCGTGCAATGTGGCCTGCCAATTGTTACTGTAGCTTGCTAATTCGGCGTGCTATGTCGGTGACTTTAGTTCGTCTTCGGATCTCATTTAAGATTCGTAGAGAAACTCCGAACAAAGTCCTCTGCATAGTTCGCTTGAGCAACCTTGAGCTTTGAGATGAGGCCGACGAATCTTTAATGTGAATCTTCATTTCACCACAAACCACATTTCATTGCAATTCTTGCTTGTCACAAGGTGCATACTAATTATTCGTTTTTTTCAGTCTCTGAAATTAATGGAGGCTTTCAGCAACGAAACTAACTTCACGGTTTGGTCATCGTTAGCGAACTGCCTGTCAAAATTGAGTGTTTTATTCTCTCACACTGCCCTCGATAAACCGCTAAAGAACTACGGTAGAAAGCTATTCGGTAATGTGACCAAGCGTCTCGGATGGGAAGCAGAGGAGAAAGAGAGCCATTTGGACACACTGCTACGAAGCTTGGTGCTAAACAAGATGATCAGTTTTGAAGACCCCGATACTATAAAGGAGGCTAAGAGGCGGTTAGGAATTTGTTTTGTCTTATTTATCTTCATTGATTCTTTTATTATCTATGATCGAATTTAAGTTTGGAAGTTAGAGCCGAACAATTTTACTCCTCAATTCTATATAAATGTTAATTTGGTTAAAAAAAGCACGTTATTTGTAGATTCGAGAAGCACCTGTCCGGCGAAATGCAATTGCCAGCCGATCTCCGTTCGGCGTGCTATAGGGCGGTGTTAGCTGAAGCGGACGAGGCTACGTTCGAACGTTTCCTGCACCTGTATCGTGTGGCTGACTTACATGAGGAAAAGGATCGGATAAGTCGGGCTTTGGGTGCGGTTAAGGACCCCGCCTTGCTCAATAAAGTCCTGAATTTCGCAATATCCGTGAGTACTACTTGGTTTTTTTTATATGGAAATGGCGACAAACGACAAGGAGGCTTATCTAGCACAAGCGGCCCTCCGCACAAAAATACCTAGCCTTTGCCGAGCCGTGGGTTCGTTGCGGGCCTATAGGAGATAAGTATTCTCTTTGCCTGCCTCAAGTTGTATTGGTAAGGATATATCTTTGCAAGAAGTTGATTCCACAGAGCCTATTGAATGATTGAAAATGTTCTTTTTAAGTTTGTTATAACTTATAAATATGCATTAGAACCGTGGGAGAGCCATGCTGAAGCACAAATTTTACGGGATCTTCTGAATTGATACCATGGACTCACAGAATATCGGCGTGAAACAACTTGTACTGTGTTTCGCTGTGTGAGTGAGGATATTGGAGGCCTTACTAGATGAAGGGGCTTAAAGAACCCAGCAATGCAACCAAAAGTGTGATTGTCCATGATCACTTACCATAGAGAAGTCCTGCCTGAGCCGTTGCATGCTATACCATAAATTAACGATAAAAAAATCAGGCGGAATGTAGTGGTCCAAAGGTTATAATGTATTTCATAATGTTTATTTGATTTATAATAAAAATGAACAGTGGTCACTGCAATTTCGTCATCATGTTGGGAGGATAAACTCAATCAGCGAAAATCAATTTGTAGGATGAAGTGCGTGCCCAAGACACGGTATTTGTAATAGTGTCGGTGGCTGTCAGTCGCAACGGGCGTGACCTCGCCTGGCAGTTCTTCAAGGACCACTGGCAAGAGTTCATGGATAGATATCAGGTATATAAATAAGAACAGTTTTTTTTT
>DWCF01005657.1:0-13779 GCA_018230265.1 Delias oraia
TTTTTTTGAGAATGACTACTTACTGTGTGATGTGTGAACAAGACCGAGTTTTAATGTATGTATATACATATAAACTGACAATATTGTCACAAACAGATATATATTTCTTTTTGAGAGGCAAACGAGCACGAGTTTCTCACATAGGATATAATTGTTCTTCCGCCCGTGGACACCCCTAGTCGTTGCTTGATATCGGGTGCGTTGTCGGTTTTTTAGACTCCTAAATCGTGCGGTACGCCCATTTTAAAAGTCCCCAAGTCGTATTGGTTACACCTAACTAGACAATTGTATAGAGTATTTGTAAACACACGATTTCGCCATCTGGATTGCTAGAGATGCTTCAAGCTTACACCGTGTATTTTATGGATGAAATCATTAATACATCTTATCACTTATGAAAACAATATACCAACCTTCTTGTGGACATTCGGATGTGTCGCATTCACTTTTAACAAGCCTAAAGCCAGAATTAACTAGTGTTTTCTTAACGACTATTGGCGTTATTGTTGTCAGTTTCCATTTGAGATGCTTCTGAATCGCCGGCGGCACCTTAAGCGGTATTGATTCATCGTGCGCAACGAACTTTAAGTAAGGAGGCACACGCGGAAACAGCGACGGCCGGAGGCAATTGCCAAGCGATTCTGTTAAATTCAGCGGAGATTCTGAAAAAGAAATACACAATTATAACATTTCTGAGTAAATTCAATAATTTGAATAAGTTTAAAGCAATTGAATGTGTTCAATAAATACTATAGCTTAAAATACATGTAAGAACATTAAAAAACAAGATTGCCTACCTACATTTACATCTCGTGAAATAAAACAATTCTAGCATAAAATTTCGATAAATATTCAAATAATAAATATACTATTTTCTACTGACTAAGCAAACTAATCCAAACCCGCTTAAAATAATTTATACGACTTTATAACACAGTTCAAGGTCGCGATGTCAAACTAGAACAATTCAATTAAATCTAAAACAAGAATACTTTATTATATATAACCTTTGCGTGTCGGTAGAGTTTTGAAAGGATTGGTTGTGTGTAAAGCTGTTAGAAATGGATCGTTAGTCTTTTCTGTAAAGAAAATGACATAATTACATTTTTATTTTACTTTAGAATTTACGGTAAACTTACAGCTAGCTTAGATTAACAGTACAAAAGTTAATATACAATTATAGTGTTTTTTTTATTCTATAACGGAGCAGGTGTGTCTCCTATATGGTAAGAGCGTAACAGCGCCACATTCCGCGTAATGGTCGTGTTGCCGGCTTTTTTTACGCCGCTTTTAAAAGTGCCTCCGATATCCTCACTCACTCTGCGAAACACAGTACAAGTACTGTTTCACGCTGAGTATTCTCTTAGAACATGGTATCATTTCGGACGCGTCGGCGCAACTAGTACGTCAGTATATGCTTCAGCATTGCTCTAGCACGAGTGCGACACTATTAAGACACTCGACCTGCCTGTCAAGCCCTTCCAGAGACCGTATAAATGAAATTCTATTCGTCCCAACCGGGATTCGAACTCGAAACCTCCCGAAACGCTTCACACACTTTTTAAAACCAATAAACTATGAGGCTGTGAACGCACGCAACACCTTTCAAAATCGTACGATTTATAGCATAACGTACACGTAAGTCGAATCCGATACGTAGACGTAATAATGTCGGGTCAAGAATTCAAACTGCAAACTTCGACACGCAATCTGGCAACGTGTGCTGTGACGTATCAATCATAACAAGCCGTTATTGAGTAATAGAGATATTTATAAATGTATTATTTAATGAGTTTATGAGTCGTCTTCATAGCTACTGATTCATCTACTCTATTACTTCCGCATAGCGGCCACGCTTTTCAGCGCGCATAACTTTAATACGACGATAGACTGAGCTCCTTATTAACACTTCGGCGTGGGATCCAACAATTATATTGCTTGGCTTTGTTACGTATTCGATCCACGGAAAAAATATATATTATAAAAATGCTTCGCCATTTTTTATATTTATATATTGACTCTTAAAATACAGCAATACGAAAATTACTGTATCTAACGCCTATTCAATTGAAGCACTTATTTACTTGACATAACTTCAACCCGGAACATTCGGCGGCAGTTAACCACAAACCAGTCTTATAAGGCAACATTTTAGATTAATTCTATTATATTTACGTCTTAGTTTAGTTGGTTATGTCTTAAAATATTTTATTTTTAATGATAACGGCGGCAAACGAGCAGGCTTGGAAGGCAAAGTGGTCCTTCGCCCATGGACAAGCCTGGCCTTAGTAGGGCCGCAAATGCGGTGCCGGCCTTAATAAAAACAGTGTATTAATAAAAAGTTGTCCACATTTGCTGCGCAACCATAGTAAACAATACATACGAATTTCGACTGTCTTACCTTTTGACAATACTTTCTTTGGGGTCATGTCGGTGACGTTGAGTTTGCTAGTGATTTTCGTAACCGATTGTTGTTCTGAATGCACAGGTGACAGAGGCCGTGGCGGCAATTTATCTGTATCCGTTATGTCTGTGTCCATTCGCCAGTGGATTATTGGGTCAGGGGAAGGAGATCTACTGTGCGAACTGAAAAAAGTACTAAGTTATTGTCAATTATAATTGTTTACATGACTGCCTTTCTTTTGTATTATTAGTGTATCTTCTATTTGGTATAGCGGATAACGGAGCGGATGGGTCGTCTATATGGTAAGAGGACACCGCCGCCCATGGACAATCACGCCAAAATCTGCGCAATAGTTGTTGAGCTGGCTTTTTAATCCACTCAAGCGTCGTTTTTATGATCCGATATCCTCATTCATTCAGCGACACACAGTAGAAGCACCGTTTCAAGTACAACTACCATTTCACGCTGTGTAATCTGTGACCCCGTGGTATCACTTCCTACCAGCTGACCCAATTAGAACGTCCGCATATGCTTCAGTATGGCTCTCCTACGGGTGAAAATATAGAATATGATTTCTTAAGATGTGCATAGTTTGGCTTAGGGTGCCATGGGCATAGCGCTGTTTATTAAGAACATCCTTTGCCACCGTTTCTATATAAAAAATGAAAAGACTCACTCTTCGCCCTCGCCTTCAATTATATGACAATCCACTTTACTATTCGTTCGCATCTTTTTCGTTTTGACCTTTTTCTTACTTTTCACCAATTTCTTCTCCGGTACTGCAGTCACGGAACTTACAGGCAGCGCAGGGCTGACAGCTGGTCTAGTAGGAGTGTCTTGGCGGGGCTGAAATTATAAAAGTCATATATAAAAACGTCCGCCAACAAGGTGGGTAGACGACCTTAAGAAGGTCGCTGGAAGAGGCTGAATGCAGTTAGCCTCCGAGGTCCAAGAGGGAGGCCTATGTCCAGCAGTGAACATCTTACGGCTGAAATGATGGTGATGAAGACGATGATATGAAAAAACTAATATTATATTTATATAAACAGTATAAAGAAGCAATTTCTTGACTGTACACAGATTTGGGCGTGTTCGAGACAGGTGAAAGATGTCTGAATATGATCATAGATCCCTAACATTCTCGGGTTCAATCAGGCGAAACAACAATTCATAGAAATACATACATCTCATCTCTAAGTTTCTTTCACAGACATTTTTGACGATAAACATTTGATAGCATAATAAAACCGCATCAATCAACTTCACGAGAATATATAACTGAAACATCACGCAGTGTTGAATTTAAATTTTAAACTATCAATATATTCCATTATATTGATCTTTGTTCCTAATATCAGCTTTGTGTTCTATGGTATAAAATAATGCTTAATAAGTAGAAAGTTACTCCAATAATATGCGCAATCGATGCACGGCGTATATACTCTTCGATTAAGAATAACCGGACGGTTCATTGTACTATCGGTTGTAAATTATGATACAGTTTACAAATTGAATGTATATATATAGAACACCAAAGTAAGGTATATTTTAAGAAATCATATTCCATTTCTATTAAAAGAAAAGCAGTCATTGAATCATTAACTTATACCGTCAAACGATTTTCTAATATAGCATTTGCCAAACGAAAAAGATTCAGTTCAGCCAAATTATTTTATTTATTTATTCTATATTTAACTAGCTAACCTGGAGAACTTTTGTCATATAAATTATGTAAGTTAGATTTACTGTCGCGAACTTTTTTATAAGTATTAACAAGCTCTATAATCTTTTCACCCGTGGGAGAGCCACGCTGAAGCAAATGCTGACGCACTAATTGGGTCGGCTCGTCCGATGTGATACCACAGGCTCACAGAATACTCAGCGTGAAAGAGTACTTGTCTTGTGTCTCACAGTATGCATGAGGATATCGGAGGCTCTTAAAAATGCCGCTGAAGTGGCATAAAGAGTCGGTAATACAAGCAATGCACTGACTGTGGTACGGTTGTCCATAGGCGGCGGTGTTCTCCTACCATATAGGAAACCCACGTGCTTCGTTATCGACTATACTATAAAAAATAAAATAAATAACTTTTCTTTAGAACTTAATCACATATTCCTTATAGCACCGTAAGAAACATTATCGTTCCACTGTGGTTTCTTTGACTCACTTTGCAAAACCAACACCACAAAAATTCCTTTTCTTTTAACGTTCTAGATAAGTACAGTGGATCCACAGATTACCCCCAACAATGTCACAAGCACACCAAAAATTTATAAAATGAATATTGATAACTACGTTTAGATAAGATTATTTCAATAAAAACCTTGAAACTTATGTGTTAAATGCATATTTCTGTCTTGACTCTAGGAAAATTTAAGTGTGTATACGTATCTAAACAGACATCTATCAAATAAATGCGATATTAATAATTATAAATGACGAATGAAATCAATCAACAGATGAATCGACAAATCTACGGAGCCACGTGCAAAATGTCACGGGCTTACTCGATTTACATTTTCACACGGACACATCAGTTGCGTCTCTTTACATAATATATATAACAGACATAAAAAAAACTGATTTTTATTCTAAAATGCTTTAAATATATCGGATTTTAATGTTTTATTATATATCGACTCCTTACAAGAATGGCGACCACTAAATAGAATTACTAAATTCTTTGTTTTATTTGTAAAAAAGGCACATTTCAGGTCTTTAAACAACCTGATCCGGTTCGTCCGAAGTGATACAACGGGCTCACAAAATACTCAGCGTTTCACGGTAGTTGGTATGTACTTGAAACGATACGTCTATTGTGTTTCGATGAGTGAGTGAGGATATCGGAGGCTCTTAAAAGGGACGCTTAACCGGCGTAAAAAGCCGACAACACAACCAAAGCGCGGCTTGTGGCGCGGTTGTCCGCGGGTGGCGGTGTTACCATATAGGAAACCCATCTGCTCTGTCCGCTAAATAATAAAAAAACCTAAAAAGATTTTGTATGGTAATGATTTCAATGTGACTTTTAAATAGATTCTTCAAGTGAACTGGGCCTCTCTACGATTATTTGTTTTAAAAACAGTAAATTCGAGTGAGTACGAAAAAAATGTGATAATGACTTGTTTTTAACACCTATATATTTTCTAACAATATCTATTTCTATTGTATTGCTCATTCGTAATTATGTAGTTTGCTATGGAATAGAGGATAATGGAAGGACTAGTCATGAGTTTTTTTATAGTATAGCGGACAACGGAGTAGGGTCTCTAACATGGTAAGAGAACAACGCCGCCCATAGACATCCGCGCCATAGTTCGCGAATTGCCATAGTTGCGTTGTCAGGTTTTTTACGCCAATCAGACGGTAATAAATTACATAAACATCGGTTTAGAAAAATATAAACTAAAGATACCTATTGCATTAAAAAGTACATCTATAGACATATATTATTCTCCAACATATTTTATTACAAAAGGCTTCCGGTAATAGCTTCAAAATGGTAAATGTCATGTTAGAATTGACGTTAAAGTTGTTAGATATATTTTCAAACAAGATACTAAAGTATAAATCCGTAAAGATCACTTAGCAGTATATTTATCCAATGAAGCCAAAAAAATGCAATACAATTTACAAGGTGTGACCACAGACAAGACGGCATAAACGTTCCATTACATCCATATCAAATAACCGTACGTTTGTGATAATAATAAAACCCTTACATTTCTAATATGCGCCTGCCGTTACACATCACTTCGCTAACCACATGTTTCCACTACACCTGCCACGTGCGATTTGACACAAGGTTAACAAAAACAGCACAAACGGAACGCACTAAAAATAAAACGAAATTTTGAACAGTTTCCGCACATATAGTATTACACGACGCCGCGTTGCTTTAAGGCTGCAATTTAAATGAGCATCGCGACTTTCAAGTGGTTTAATCGATTAAGCTCCCGCCTGTATTAATGCACCGTATTGACATTTCGTTCGGTTGGCATTACGCCCGCACGGATCGCGGCCACAAATCCTAACACGATACACGAGTTTTTAAATAAAATACATTTTTTTTGTCACCCAATTGTCTAACGATCGCCAGTTTAAAATAGACTGTGACCGAAATATGTTTAGACCACAGTGAAACCTGCTTCCGTGTTTGTTGACAGTACAAATATATAGGGTCAGCAAAAGAACCCCTAATTCTATACTAATATTAAGAAGAGGTAAAGTTTGTGTTGAAAATTCTTACACCAATAGAAAGCTACGTTATTTGTGAGTAACATAGGCCATATGACCCGACAAATCAATAGGCACTTTGCGGTAGTCTAATTTGCAAAGTTGAAGAAAAAACGATTCTATATAACTGTGCCCTAACAATGAGAGGTATATGCTTGAGCTGTTGAGCATATTAAGTCCACGACAGCATTACATAAATTATATGGCAAAATAAGAATAACGTTTGCCGGATCAGTAAGGACGAATACAATTATTATACTAATGTAGCTCTGATCGTCCGTCTTTGAATTTGGTATAGACATATATACAAGATAAGGCTTTTAATGTGGAAAACTGTAAATGTGACAAAAAAGTCACAAATATATCTTAACGTATTTTTCCGCTAATTTATTTCCTTTTCCTCCACTCATTTTACATAAGGTATTATTATAACCTCGACAACAGATCTAAAACACTCCCTTTCTTTTCAGAACTAGACATTTAACATTAAAAGGTCGACAACGCACCTGCAGATCATTACTCAAAATTAATATTCTACCGAGCATTTGTCTCCACTTAATAGAAAATACTTATTCAAACATATTTCGATTTGTTTTTGACAAGCGGTATCTTCATAAACTCGCGAATAATAAACATGACACCATTAATCGTCCAGTGTTTTGATGTATATGTATAGCTAATCAATTACATTAAGAGATTAGATAGCTTGCTTATCTTTAAAAATTAACTCCAAGGCATGGGAGATTACTTAGGGAAACATCAAAATGCTTCATAAGTATTAGTATTAATGATTTCAACAAAATGCAACAACAACAATAATATTCTTAATTTATATGTATATATATTAATAATAATATATATATGTATATATTATTATTAATATAATAACAACAATATTTTATCTGGTAAAGAAAAATCTGTGTATGACTATATAATGCTGCTGTGATATAAAATGTACCACTCTGTTACAGTGCAGAGCAATTGGTACGAAGTACGTGATTAAGAAGTTATAGAATATTGGTTAAATATTTATATTTATTTTAATTGTATATTGGTCATCCGTGGGAGAGCCATGCTGAAGTATTTGTGGACGCACTAATTGGACCGGCTCGTCCGAAGTGAAACCACGGGCTCAGAGAATACTCAACGTGAAACGGTACTTGTGCTGCGTTTCGCTGAGTGAGTGAGGATATCAGAGGCCCTTAAAAAGCCGCTTATGTGGCTTAAAAACTCAACACAACCAATGTGCGGAATGTGGCGCGGTTGTTCTTGGGCGGCGGTGTTAACTTACCATTTAGGAGACCGACCTGCTCCGTTGTAAGCTACACTATAAAAAAATGACAAACTCCTTGGGCAAAATTAACTTATAATAATAATTTATTAATGTGATCCTTTTTTACTAATTTTATTACAATGTTAATACCTACACCGCAAATAAGAATATTTGTAGACCAAATAAGAAAGTTTATATAATAATTATGAGATACCAACACAAACAATTAAATTAAGAAATGGAATACAGTTTAGGTATATGCGAATTTGAAGACGATTTTCAACTCTCGCGACAAATTATTTTTTATCTATAATAACATTAATGGATTTATTAATTTTGATAGTATAAATGTTCTACACAATAAATTTTAACCCATCACCAACTTGATCTAGTTTGCTTTAATAGTAAAAATCCTAGTCAAATTCGGCCCATAGGAGTAATGCCATAAACAGACACACCAGACAAGTCGAAATTGTAGAATAAAAGTTAGTTCTACTAAAATACGCCTCTAACTAAATTTCAATTTGTAGTTGTTATAATTCTGGTTTTTGTATTACTTAATATTATTGTAGGTACCTACATATTTCTTCGATTGTATTTTTGTCAAAACGCTAAGGGACCGTGACAAAATACTAAATTTATAACCGCGCCACGGGCTGAAAAAGTTTACAAACCCCTGAATTAATCAATAGATTTTAAATATTATCTAATGAGGAGCGTAATTTTGATTGTAAAGTAATAACACACCGAGTTATCAAATAGACAATTACATATCAAATACATACTTAATTCTTATCAAAAATAGATTTAATTATTAATTATAATAATATTTCCTATTTCTTCAAGTATATCCTTTACTCCATTGTAAAGTGTTATTAAATAATTATACTAATTCTAATATAATTAAAATTTATTATAGCATAGAATTCCTTTTTTGACCTACATTAAATTATTTAAATGTTACGTTAATCTAAAACAACACACAGTAAATAAATTAATTCACTGTCTTATGACGATAACGATGCGGAAAACATTATTTACAAGTAATAAACAGCCTAATAAAATTGTTTAGACAACGATTAGAAATTATATTCCTAAAATTTTCAACGGAAAAAAAACCATGAAAACTCACATCGGAGCACATTTTGAAAAAAATCTTCTTAAACGACAACATCACTAGCTCTAACACTCACTCGTAAATCAAAGACGATCGTTTATTTCAGTCCGCCGAAATATTCGCGGTCACAATTTCAACACACAAAACGCAATTACACGGCACTCACAACGAGAATAACTTAATAATAAAAACTTCCACCGAAAATTCATACATGCTCGCGCGTCAACAATAAATTACTGTAAAATCACGGTGTTCAATAATTTTCTCACTACGTAATCTCAGCTAGCCCACTTTAGCCACTATTATCTATGCGATAAGATCGAATCGTATGCCTAACCCTGTCCGCCGTCTCATTCTGTAATGTGGACGGTACTGGGAGGTGCCGGGACGCGAAAATCCGCGAAATCGTCTTGAACAAAAAGTTATAAATTGCATCTCGTTATAACTAGTTTAAATTGAGTTTCAAAATATTTTCAAAGGAATGAACACTAACGAGTTTTAGTGATGATAGTCTTGTGTGAGTTTCTTATTTGAAATTAGTGGAGGGACTGTAATTAGTTAGGTAAACAACCATACAATATTGGTTTGTAATATAAATAAGACCTTGACATTCTGAACTTACTGTTCTTATATTTATAATTATATATTATTTATATGTTCATATGTCATATGTATAGTACGGCAAACATTTCACATTCAGTATTAGTGTTATTTCCTGGGTTCATATAAGAAAAACAAACAAGTTCATATAAACTGGATAGCCATTTAAGACTATTTCAATGAAAATATTATTATCAAAAAAACATATTATAGCATTATGTTTGTTTTCTCTTTCTCTTTCTTCCTATTATTTAAGCATAAAATACTATTGTTTTTAACAGATATAAATGTCAACTGTAATTGAAATTTTTCATTCAACATACATGTCCAAATTTATTAAAATTAAAGGAATATATTAGAAAATTAAAGAATTAAAATATATGCAAATTAAGTTATCCACCCATGGACCTCAAATAATATGTATTTTTGTTATGTATGCAATGACCAAGGCATAATACTATTTTGAGACATGGAAACACAATTCATGAATTAAGTATCAACAACCACAGTCATAATATTTAATAATATAAGTTCTTATAAATCAATTTCAAAAAAACTGTTTTTGATCTTTTCTTTATTTTATAGCGGACAATGGAGCAGGTAAGTCTCCCATATGGTAAGAGAACACTACCACCCATGAACCGTGCCACTTGTTCTGTTGCCAGCTTTTTTCACTGCTTAAGACACACACCCGGCCACCATCGAGCCCTTGTAGAGACCAAAGGAATTATAAATTAAATTATAATTTTCCATACTGGGATTTGAACCTGATATCTCTCACTTTATGGTACACTTTTTAAACCATTGAACTATGAGACTCTCAATCTTTACTGGGCAATTAATCATAATAATAAATAAAAAAAAAGGTTAAACCTTAGCCTTATCACATGAGTGATAATATAAAAGTTTTAATTATAAATAAACTCACCATAGAAACATGTGGAATATTATCTATGGTCTCATTGTTGATGGCAGTAGTTCTTAACAGATGCATTTTGAACCCATCATCTTTTGGTGTTACAATAACCTGGTCTTTGCAAGAACACTTGCTACTTTTACCATAATTTACACCTTTATTTGTTGGTACAGAGCTCAAAGCTGCCACAGCTGATCCATATGAATAGCCAGTTCCTGAATTATCTTTAGCTCTTTTCATATTATTTGATAGGTATGATAATTGACTGAAAGTTAAGTGACACATTTTACAACATTATAACAAATATTATAATTGGAAAAATAATGTTTTTTTCATAAACTATAATTTCTGCTTTCCAAAAAGATAGCTTTAAGAGTATGTGCTATAAAACACAGGATAGTACTATTAACTTATCTACATATATATATTTAAATTAAAAGCAATCAACCACTACATATTAAAGTCCAATTGTATGAGCATGTGTTGATAACCTTAAAAGTTTATTACATCAAAGTTGAATTCACACCTGTCATAACCTGGCATCGGGGAACTTATGTGAAAATTGCAATAAAAATTATCTGAATCGCTGGAAGTTCTCTGTCGTCTTCTTCCTTCAGTTTTATTATCTTGATACATTTTGTTTTTTGGCTTCTTTAAGATACTATGAGGTGGTGATTTAGGAAATGGATTATTGAGTATAGATTTAAGAGGGTGTTTGGCAGTAACATCAATAATTTCTTGATCAATTTTTTCTAATAACTCTTCAACTTTTGGTAAACGGTCATCAACTTTTGAATTAGAGAGTGTTGTTACTACTAAAGGTCTTGTTGGACTTGACCTGTGTTGTTTTGATCTGCCTTGTTGATAGCTAAAACCATATTCCATTGAATATATCAAGTTTTTATGATTATAGTATAATATTAATAATATAATAATTTTGTAACTGAGGATCTTTACCCATGACGATTATAATCGTGAGACATCACGAAGTCTCCGTTTTGAGCAATTGGTAAGGAGCACTCGTAACTGAATCTGTCGTGGCGATGTTCGTGACTGTTGTTTATAGTAAAATGGCTTTTATTGGGAAGAACGCGGTGGCGATGAGCGAAGTCTGCAGAACGCGAACATTCGCGCGATGCATCCTCATAAGGAGAACGATCGATGCTCTCACTGCGGCAGCGCCGCCTTAATATCCTTGCCGGCCCTCTCCCAGACCACTCAAAAACTGAATCCAACGGATCACAAGCGTCAAAACCGGCCTCGTAGTTTGAGCACGATCTCATGCCATCCATGTCCGTGTCTATAAACTATGCATTTTCACATGTCTACACGAATCGCGCAACACAATAAATTTCTCTATATAACTGTTAATTTTGCTTTATGGAACCCTTAAAAGATAAAACTTGAAACATGCACGTCCAGGGACGGCGTCGAGGGCCAGGCAACGATGACACTTGACAGTTCCCACTTACACAGTCTAATTAAACAATTAGCACGTCATCGTTTAGAGTTATTCTCATAATAAATATAAAAACTATTTGGCTTAACAGGCTCCTAAAATCAATGAACGAGCATAATATTATTAAAATAATCTTACTTTACCTACCCTTGGTACTTCGTTTTAATCAAGAGTTAGGGAATAAAATTCATAATCGATTACAACAATTCACATATCGCAGTTCGATTTTATCAGAATAAAACATCGAAACGATATTGCCTTTCGGGTCCTATTAGAGCAGGGCTTCGCAAACTGAACGTCGTGACGCCCTGGAGCGTCGCGACTATATCCTAGGAGTGTTACGAAGCGATTTGAATCTCGATTTCGAAAACTATGCTCAGAAAAGTAAACATATTTTTCCTATTCTTAACCATAACCATATTAATTATTCTCTTGACTTACATTATTCTTTTGTTTAGTAATAAAAACTATTAAATATATTATCTGGAGGTTTTTCTGATAGCTTGATTTTAGGCAAACTACGGTTTTTATTTACAGTGTTGTAGGTTTTCATAATGGAGGCTTTGCAAGAAAAATAACAATTCTATAGGGCGTCATAGTATAACAAAGTTTGGGAAGCCCTGTATTAGATATTTAAAAAAATATTACAAATTTCACAACGGTCCGTCAACAAAATGTTATTAAGGGAATGTTAATAGATTTTTTTTAATGGTATATATGGTGGATAACGGAACAGGTGGGTCTCCAATATGATAAGAAAATACCGCCGCCCATGGAAAACCGCGCATTGGTTGTGTTGCCGGTTTTTTTATGGTTCATGAAAGAACACAGGACATCCATGTTCATTACACTGAGCCGGGTTACCGTCTCTACTATCTTAACAGTAGATTTGCTGTTTTCACATTGATTTCCGTGTTTTTTTTAAATAAATTACACTCAGTGACATAATTAGCAACACAAAAAAGTCGGTTTAAGTGTTAACACCTTCATTATAGATTAATTTAAGTACACTCAACTTTTATTTCAAGTATTATGACAAGAATTAATGTTTTTTTAAGAATTTGGTGAAAGGTCGACTTTTTTTTGATAAGATGTTTGAAAGATGCTGTGAATGGGAACAGTGGTTCTTATTACTGTATACATCTGAATGTGCACATTGTTCTGATACAAAATGAGTGCTTTACCAGCAAATTCTTTGGCTAGAGCTGTAACAATGATCGAGGAAGAGCACACCTATCGTTCAGTCAGTCGCGCATTGGGTGTTTCGACATCGGTGATACATCACATCGTTCGACGATATAGCGAGACTGGATCGTATGTGCGCAGACATGGACAGGACAGAAATCGGGCAACTAGCGCCTTCTATAACCGTTTCGTGGTCGTGCAGACTACGAAATCGTCAACCTGCTGTTCAGACACGAAATCGTTTAGAAATCCGTAACGTGAACGTAAATGAAAGGAGGTTGTAAAAAGAAAATTGAGCATGAAAATACTGAAGATGAGGCAATTTAAAATGAAAGTGGAAAATAATTGTTTTTTTTATTATATTGTAAAATATCTCAGTGCCTGAAGACGAAAGTCTTCAACCAGTGCGTGTTGCCAGTATTGACATAAAGATCTAAAACGTGGTCGCTCAAGATGGGCCTGATGAAAAAGCTCAGCGTCACTCAGCGAGTTATGGAGAATGCAATGCTCAGACTCTCGCTGCGAGATAAAATCAGAAATGAGGTTATCCGCAGCCGAACCAAAGTAACCGATATTGCCCGCCGTATTAGT
>DWCF01005658.1:0-13777 GCA_018230265.1 Delias oraia
AGGAGCCCTTCGATAGATGCGGCTGGCCTTATGTTTGAGGGTGATCAATTGCCTTGCATCAGGCGGAAGCTCCCAGCTTTCACTGGGCACATTGGGGACCCGCCTAGAGGCTTTGGTGATCGAGACCTGAAGGTGACTGGTGATAGATGAGACAGTAACAATTAGTTAAGTTTTAAATAAATTATTCTTAGGTACCTAATAAGTTAGTTATGTGGTATTACACTTGGCTCGTACGATTTTAGTATGGTTGTTTTTATCGGATATCAGACGTGATCGAGATAATTCAGTAAATTTTTAATATCATCATTTTTAAATATTGAATGAATAAGTGAGGGAATTTTGAATTTTCTTCAAATATACTAATTAAATTATTTGGCATTATGATTTTCCTTATGGATTGAAAATATCAAATCAACTGTCACAGTAATAAAACCGGAAATGTATGATAAATTCGTGAGAAAATGTGAAGGAGCGATTTGAGCAGCGGGCCTTGTTCAATGATTTACCAATGTGACACACTTATGTGTTTATACGGTTATCTTTGAATATTTAAACAACTTTTATATGTCTATAACGGCCTATGAATCTTTATTCTTTGGAGGAAAGAACATTCTATTTTAGACTTATTTTAAGTTGTTTATTGTGAGAATAGATGCATTCTTATTATTTTATATCTAAGATTTTATACCTACACAATATTGGAGTGTCATGCTATGAGAATGACATTGGTCCATTCTCATAGCATGAAATCTGGTGAGAAGTATTATACAAATGTTATTTTACAATATATGTATTTGAGATTCAAGATGTGATTAGAAATTATGACATAATCTCAGAATATCGTTAATTATAAACGAAAATAAACGATTCCTACTAAAACGTTTGAATAACTGCGTAAATGTTCAAGTAATCGTTGCTAGTTACAACTATAAATAAAGTAAATGAGAAATTTTGCAGATGCGACTATCCGATCGAATCAATCTTTGACGTTTGAACAAAGAGCAAAAAGGCGAGAAAGGTGGGTACTGGGTCTGTGGCACGCGCGCAGCTGTTTAGACATCTGCTCATCCAATGTTCACAATTTTTCATCCAATAAACATTACTTGGCAACCTAGACCTTCTTCGCACGTTTGTCGTGTTTAAAAGTTTCATAATTCGTAATATTTGAGCGATATTTTTAAGTGGTTCAGTAGATACTAGGTATTTAACTTTATTTTACATTTTATTAACTTTTAGTTCTACATGGAATCAGATTTTTTCATTATTAATTTGTAGTGCCTTTATGGCATCAGCTGCCTGCAGAGGTAACCAACATGACTTGGAGAACTTCAATAAAAAATACCTATCTGTAAAGAACGGCAACGCACCCGCGGCGCATCAGGAACCATAAACCATGCTCGTTTGCCCGCCTGTTTACTTACAAAAAGTATTCCAAGAAGATAGTTGTGATAAGAAAAACTAATAAGGTAGTATAGTAGGTATCATTCGTAATTCTTGTAATGCATTTCAGCGATTGCTTGGTGTTGTTAAAAGAATAAAGCAAACTCATATTTTGCGTAACCCCATAATATCTAGTTACATTATTTTTTAATATTTAAAGCTTTTGGAAATTAACGTTACAGATACAGAATGTATCATTTTTTACGTGTAATTTATTTATATTAATACAAATAATTAATTCGAAATAATTGGGGCTTCAATTATGCCCTAAAAACCACAAAGCGCACCGCGCCTTGCTTCTGTTTCTCAATTTACAGAAAGACAAAAAGAAAAAAATTACAGTAACACCTGACAGGGCTAATCTTGAGACTGTGACTTACAACGATCAAGATCTAATTGTTCGTGTAATTTATAACCATTATTATTTTGAAATAAATTTTATCGTAATTACCAATGCATAGTTCATAGGAATAAACTTGGCTTTAACATCTTCGCGCCTATTTCTCTCTCGCGCGAGGCGGGCCGCTCGTGCGACGTGATAGACATCGCTCTCCTTCGCGGTGTCTCATTAGCATCAACTACCATCCTCAGCTGACAACCCCTAGACGTAGGAGACCTCGACACATCTTCTCGATCCGGACGATCGCATCACTTTAGCTAACGCGAAACTTTTAGCCGCCATCGAGGTTAAAAAGTTAAAGGAAAACCAAAAAACACACCGACGTAGGGTTACGAGTAGGGCTCGCGAAAACCTTACACAGCCGAAGCGTCTTTGAAGAAAATGCAGCAGTGCAGTTTGTTGCCATTTCTTCTGCACTAAGCGCTTTGGAGACTGTGTAAACTTAAACAATAAGTAAGTTGTTAGGCTGACGCATACGGTACACTAACAATAAAATAAAATAGCTGTGTTTTATTTCCCCTGTCAATATTACAATATATAATCAATATTATATATTTAAAAATATTCACCTCGGTGAGTGCCGTTCGGCTGCCCATGCGACAAGTTTCTCCCCACGATAGTCCAAGCCGAAGTTTGAGTCTCGCAGGAACTCTCGCCCCCAAAAGCCCGCGATAAACCTGTCAGGACCGTATGGTCAAACAGAAAGATAGTCATTCACAAAAAAAAATTGTTATTTCTTAACTAACTATATTTATATAAAATAATGAGCCAAATAAAATAAGAATATATATAATATAGGAGTCAATATTAATAAAAGTTTATATGTAAGTCTCGCATACCACAAATCCTAAATTATAATCTAGACTAATTTTTATTGAAATTATTATGTTTATGTTAAGTAGTTTGTAGTCAAACGTCAAAAATAAATTTCCCATATTTAAAATTCCAAATTAAATATATTTTTAATGTAAAATCGTTATAAATAACTGTAAATATTATAAAATAGTGTTATAATTTCCGAAAAATATAAAGTCTAGACATATTTTCGTGTAAGTGCTGAGTTTTTCTTCAAAAGCCGGTGCTTGGAATCTGTCATAAAGGTATCATACTTAAAAATTGTATACATATTATCTCTAAATAAAGATATTTTATAATAAAATTATAACAGTCAGAGTAATTACACATATTTTAAAAGTTATTATAAGTAGTATTATCAGTAGATTATGAATTAAAATCTTGTATTGCCATCGGCTGACCAGTGAAATATAACTGTTTCCATATAACTCGTAAATTACTAAGCATTGAAATACTCTGTTATTCTAACTTCATTACTTATAGAATTAATTAATTTGTGTGATTTACTCTCTTTGTACAAACAATATATTTGAGTAAATGTAAAGTAGTAAGTACAAAGGTGTAACAATAATGCACCTGATAATAAACATGATAGAAATTGATAAATTATGATAAAATACTCATACAGAATCTACAACTGCAGTCAATAGTAGACAGCTTCTATGAGTGTAGAGTGTGAATACTGGAGAGGTTAATATGAAAACTTATTAAACCAAAAAGTGGAACTCAAAATGAAACTAAAGGAAGCAGACATTTATATAATACAATTAGAACAAGAACTTCAGAATAGTTAGTCTGCAGAGTGACATATATATAAGTAAGTTTGAAATTGGTTGGGAGGTCATTGAATTCTAATAGATTTCTAATATTTCTATAATAGATTTGACTGGGAAATACCCAAAACACACTTAGCAAAAATAAATTTAAAAAATATATTAAAATAAAAAATCACATTATAATTAAAGAATGAAAAAATTACTGTTAAATGGAAAAATTAATTAAAAATAACAGTGTAATAAATGCGCCTCATATAGAACAAACTGTGAGGATATTAAAACTATTATGAAGCTGATGTACTCCACACACAACTAGAAAAATTTTATCAGTCTTTAAGATTAATACTACTTAAATATTAACTCATGCCTCATGACATGTCTCCGTGTTGAATGATTTATTATTGAATCTTCTCGGTTGGCTTTTAGCGGTCTTTGATACAAATATCGATTTTAAACCTCAATTTAGGGGTTTGGCTACTTTTATTGATAAAATGAATATGCTAGTGTGTCCAACTGGCTAAACGAGGTGACGCCATAGTTAATTCATTTTTAGAAAATGTGGCGTTTAGCTGCGTTAGATTCTATAGGCCTCATGTAATCGTAACTGTATTGAAATAGCAATATTGTAACAACTGATATAATGATCATCATGTCAACCGTAAGACGTCCACTACTGTACATTGGCCAATTACTGATATAATACGTAGTAATAATAATATTTCGGAAAATAAAATAACTTTTTTCGATGCTTTATTACTAAAATAGTCCACAATACAATTGTGTAGCGATACAAAGGGCCAGCGTACCATCGTACATTATGATGCTGTATATGAGAATTGGGCAAATGAAGGCCACAATGAAATAATTCGAATCCATGTAATCAATTACACTCATATGAATGCAGGGGAAACCGCTGTCGACCGCCCTCACCGCTTGATTGATTGGTGCTCATGACTTCTGTTTCCTCGAGTTAATTAATTTGAACTGTTGCGAAATCGAAACAAGTCATTTATCGCAAAAAATTGATGCCACTTTGATTGCCAGGATATTGGTATATTCATTAAAACATATGTCGATATTTTTTAATGGCATTACCATCTTAATTGTATTACATACATTAAGTAAAATACTAAGTCCTTAAATATGAAATTGGCGTGATGAACATAAAGTTGATTTTATTTACTTGACGGCGCCTCGGTGTTTCGAGAGTGTCAAGAAACGTCACAAATGACAGAGAACATCGATCAAACTACTAGACATTTCTTTCTAGACATTTCTTCACTCTGACACAACCCCGTGCTCTTTTTTGCGTAAGAAAGAACAGATAATAATCCATTTGCATCGCGCTTCACATAACGCATCGGTGGAGTGTCTCTCTTTAATTATTGAAATTGAATGTGCTGATTATAATAACGTAACTATTTTGTATGTCGTCGTGATTTTCTTAAAATAAGTGGTATTAATTCTCGTGCCCGACAACCCACGAGCGCTCGACATCTAAAGATGAACTGCTGAGTAATGATAATAGTTTAGTCCCTTCATACTTAAATACTATTTACTTTAATACTTATTAAGGCTATTCTTATCTATAAACTTATTCCAAGTTCCTTTATTAAAAAAACCTTTCAGACGGGATTCAATAAAATCATTGAAGGCGCTTTCAACTGTCGTGCTTCCCTTGCAAGTGAACCAGATTTGGAAAAATATGGTAATCTGATGGAGCGTGAAGCATTTCAATTGAAACTCCTATATTTTAATAGATCCAGATCCGGGTTTGTCACTGTGCTATCTAGCTACCCACCTTACAAGCTTGTGACCGTTCCATTTCCTATTAATTGGATTACAACCAAAACAGGGAAAACAAGTGAATTACGATTTATACAAATATGTAAATTGATGTAAAAATTTGAAATTGCAATTCCCAACCATAGACGAGATATTTTATTGATATACGACAAAATGCCAATGTTATTTAGATATATAAACAATAGCATATAATTATATATAAGGCTCTTACATATAACGTTATATATATGGATACGTGTATATGGATTTTAATTTGTAAGCAACCGAATTTTAATTGATCCTAATTATTTTAATATGTTATTAATTAGTGATCAATACGAAAAAACAATTGCTGAATAATTTTCTCAATTTCAACTTAACGCTGCGTATAATTTATTAATATCATGTATGTGAAATTTCAATAGTAAAAAAACCATTTACATATGAACAAAATATGGTGGTACCCGGTGTGGTGGCGTAAATTACATACTGGCAAAATGAAATAAACTGGCGAAAGGCTAAGCTGTCGGTTGGCTGAAATATTGTATGAAGTAGTAAAGTATGTTTGATTTAAATGTATTGTACAAAAGTGAACACACAAATGCCTACAATTACAACAGCTGTCATTTCACGGCTTATTATCGGTGCTCATTTGAATACAGCCTTCCAAATGGCTGCGATTATTCTATTGCTCAATTCCCTTTCATTGGCTTAACTACAACCTTTAATTCTGCTTTGTATGTAATTCGAATTAATTACTTGCGAATATTGAATTGTACATATTGTGTATATATTTCAGTTTTATTGCTACATTTTGTAATGGATCGAAAGAAAGTATTCACTTGCAAATAATGCTCTAATTTATCAAAAACCTCTCATATTAATTACATAAAAACCCACACAGATACATGAAAAGTAATATTTATAAATTGTAGCAATGATTGCCCTTTAGCTTCCGATAACATTCTATTTGTATTTTATTGCGAGCAACGGAGCAGATAGGCCTCCCCTGTGGTAAGAGATCATTGCCGCTTATGGACAACCGCGCTACAATCCGTGCTTTGGTTGGATTGCCTTATTTTTACATCGCTACCGGTATATCTCACTCAGCGAGACACAGTATAAGTATTGCTTTACGCCGGTATGCTATCACGTCGAACGAGACGGCTCAATTAATGCGTAAGAATGGTTCTCACTCTGGTAAAACCCAATTTTACCAACATAATTGGTAAAGTTATATGGTAGATAAAGACGCACAAACACATTAAGGTCACTCTTATGCATTGGGGGATAGAAAAACATTTTATATTGAATAACATTTTTGCACATATGAAATGAATGAATGAAATGAAACTTAAATCTGAAATCCGATAATATATTTAAGACTGAACAGAATTGTGAATTCACCAATTAGACTTGCAAATAGTCAATTTTTCTCTTGACAGTGTAAAATATTTATTCAAACCCAATTCTTTAGTAGGCATTATGTAATAAGTTACACAAACTTGAACTTTACGAATTCATCTATAAAGAAAAATTTCCTTTTTATAAGGTACTGGTTGTTTTATCGTCACAAAATATAATAGAAAAATATTTTTAAGCAAGCTATCGCATATTTAAATTGTTTATTTCATTTTCCAGATGGGCATGTCTAGCACTATTACTACATTCTACTCAGGGCTTTGGTAATGAAGGACTTTTTGCATCGAAATATACAAACGGTGAGTTACAAATAAAGTTATACGTAAAGAGAACACTCAATTGCTATAAGACAGATTTTAAACATTCTAATATTTTAAAGGTAATTGATGAAAAGTTAGGCAGTCATAGACAGTTTTTAATACCGGCAACCTCCCAAGGATTGGGTGTCCATGGGCGGGAAACTGCTTTATATGCTTTAAATGTTATTTTAATTAAAAAATATATAACGTATGCGGCGTTTAGCTATGTACACAAAACTTTAAAAGAGATCCCACTATAGCAGTCTATCTGAAGACATATTTTATTATGTCTTCTCATTTTTTTTTATTTCGAAATTTTTATTTAATTTTTATTAATATAATAAGTATTACCCAATACTTTTACCTTCTTTGATCGGTATGGTATGTGCGATAAAAATATATTCGTCAATTTACAGCGAAAGCTCCCAGCCTATTTTCTGGTTTTATTAGATGTAGCTTCCGTAAGCAATAACTCTTATTATACGATTCACCGAATGCGCTGTATGGTTTAAATCTTAATAGGATTACGGCTTTACGATGCGCTAAAGAGTGTTATTTGCCTTTCTATTTAATAAAAGTAATAAAACTTAAAGGTTTGTGGTACTTTTAACAAAATTATATTGATTTTTTTTAGTTTTACGATGGACAAGAGTTAAGATAACAAACAATTTATGTGTTAATTATTGTTTACCTTAAAAAAGGGCTTCTAAGTACATACAATCTGAAAATATAATGATTGGCATGTATTTTTCTTATATTTAACTAAATTTTAAAATAATCTCAACATATTACCCAGTATCGATTTATATGTGCGACGACTATTTGTATATTCGTAAGTACGTCACGTTTGAGAATAGAAATATATTATATTATTATATCAGCCATAATTTATATTTTCATTCCTGTACCCGCATATATAGATCTTGTTTTAGCTCGTTATGTCGATCTATATACCAATCTGTTCCAAGTATTGCTAATTGTTCACTCAAATTCGCACGGAAAGCTTTTACTTCTATTTGGTTTTACATCCAAAGTTGAAATTGAGGCGTAAAAATACGCTCGCGTTGAACAAAACCATCCGTTATATTGCCAGAGTATGTGAAGAATGAACGAAAAATTAGGAACGATATTTTGTAGCTTCCACGGTAGGTCCTAAAAATTCTGCCTAGGTTTTATGTTTATTAGTCGGAATTATCGCCTTCTTACTTGTTAAATAAACTATCTGTAAAATGAGCTAAAACTGCTATTGCAGTTTAAGATAAGTTTTTCTTACGCAAAAAGTACTTCATAATAAAACTATTTTAATCGCCAGCACAAATGGGTCTGAGAAGCAATTTTACGTCAATTTCAAATACAAAACAGTGTCCGAAACTACAATTGCAACTCAAAACACACACAAAACAAAGATAAATTATACGTTTTCGTTTTTCAGATATCCCCGAATACGACTTGCTGCACGCTATCGGCGTTCCATTTAGTAATCCGAAGACCCAGTACTTCGATGAGGGCCTCGATGGTTTTCCGGCTTACGGGCTCAAGCCGGGATCTGATATTAAATCTCCGTATCGGCTCTTTATGCCCGAGAAACTTTACGCTGAATTCTCTATAACGGCGACCGTTCGACCGGCGAATAAGGATGGCGGATTCCTCTTCTCTGTTGTTAACCCTTTGGAAACGGTTGTTCAGTTAGGTGTTCAACTTACACTGTCCGGTCCCGGATTGACGAATATCTCACTGCTGTACACAGATGCGAATATTTACGCGTTAACGCAAACAATTGCTTCATTCGTAGTACCATCGTTCCCTAAGAAATGGACTCGGTTCGCGTTGAGAGTAACACAGTATAACGTTACACTTTTTCTCAATTGTTTGGAGTTTGATACTGTTGTTGTTAAGAGGAATCCGCAAGAATTAATCTTTGATTCGGCTTCAACCTTATATGTCGGTCAAGCTGGTCCGCTTATCTCCGGGGCATTTCACGTAAGTACTTATATAATTTTTCAAATACAATTACATCCTAAGTCTATATAATTGATAGAGAAAATTAAATTACATCTAGTGTTATTTATTAGAGACAATCTAATTCACTTTATTGGCTGACAAGATAATGATATAAGCTCCGATTAGCCGTGCTCTCAAATAGATTTATAGTCCTTCAAGAGGTGCTTTATTGGTGACATATGTAAGATATAACAATAGTCTTATTAAAATTATCACTCTAATATACTAACAAAAGGATTATGAAAAAATATAGTAATTCTTAAGATAAACCATGTTGTTCATGTCTTATTTTTAATATGAATTTATTCACTGTCTTAAATGGTTTATGTGAAATCACAACAAATCTCTATTTATAATATACCTACTTGCACATTGAAAGTTAGTGTTGCCCAAATGCAAGACTTAGCCAGTCTTGGTCTTGCGTCAATACATGTGGTATTGGTCTTTGCATTGCGCTCCCATTCTTGGTCTTGCAAGGAACTATTAGACTATTGCTATTTATTAAAGTTTACTTCAGACCTTAGAAAGAACTTGAATTCGCATAGTCAATAAGACCAACCAGACCAATTTATAAATGTCTAAAGATTTGCCTTGGTCTTGGTCTTGAACAAGTGCAAGACTGAATTTGGAATTTGAAACATTGGAAATACATATTTTTGTCGTTTTGACTGAATTTACGAAGTATCAATACTAGAAACATTTTCTATACATACTCTTATAGGATAAAAGTATCTAATATCATTCCCTAGACATCCATTAACGCAACTTTTCTATTAAGTTGAACTTACACGGAGTTCGCAAGTATCGTTTTCCCAACTATTTATGTAATTATGCCTAAGCTACTTCCTTTTCGTGTCATAAGTAATTCGATTTTACTTGTGTATTTTGCACAGTAAATATGTTATAGGTTTGTAGCCTTATGAATGCTACAATATATGTAAATAAAGCTATTCCAATGACGAAAAAACACATTATATCCTCCTAAGCCCTTGTGGTCATATTTTGGAACAAAATAAAACATGTCGCCAAGAACGGCTTCTAGAAAACACTACTATTCATAGAGGACAGATGTTCCAAAATCTGACCGTAATATTTATTCGCTTGTATCCAAAATATTTTGTATTTTAGCAGTGCTGCATTCTGAGTAAATTGAAACGTAATAACTGTCTCCCTCTCGCATTAAAATTTTTATTATAACCTCTTAACACAGCTCGGTTTATACATATAATAATAAAGCTTATTACAAGCATGCCAAGGTTAAATTAATTTCTTCCAAAAATGGGGCATTCGTTTTCAAATACCAAGGGCTATTATAAATTTCAGGGCTTATAAGTGTATATAAATAATAATCTAATTTTAAACCCGTACGAGAACCATGCTCATAGAATACCAGCGTGAAACAGTACTTGTATTATGTTTCGTTGAGTGAGTGAGGATATCGGAGACCGGTGAAAATATATCACTAAGCGGCGTAAAAAGCTGACAGCACAGCCAGGCGCTGATTGAAGCGCGGTTGTCCGTTAGCGGAGGTGATCTCTTACGATAAAGGAAACCCGCCTGATACGTTACCCGCTACACTATAAAAAAAGCAATATCCTCCCAAAATAATAGTTATCAAACTAAGTCGGTACATAAGACGCTAATTTATATTATTATTCCCTAAAAAAGTATTACACATCTCTTTGTAATGGTATGTCGTATTCAATACAATATAAAAATTTATACGCACACAGAAACACCATCCATCACATCCCATTCGAATCCGAAATATTCCTTTATTTGGCTTTTATGTCCCGAGATTGTAAGGGACGTGTTTATCACTTGTTTCCGAAGACAATGTTTTAGATGGAGATATATATCTTCTATGTTTTTGATCCGTTAGTACTTTTATACTAGTATAATAGTTCCATTTTTATTATTATTGCAACATTATATTACAATAACTTACATTAATTTATTCTATAACGGACAACGGAGCAGGTGGATCTCCTATATGGTAATACAACACCGCCGCCCATGAACAACCGCGCTGCAGTCCGCGTATTGGTTGTGTTGCCGGCTTTTTACGCCAATTAAGCGGCATTTTTAAAGCCCTCCGATATCCTCGCCGAAAATGATTGTACATACTTTGAAACTATTAAATTCAATAGAATTTTTTTAATTACTAATTTACTGTAATATTAAAATACCACATACAAAAGATTTTTAAACAATTGTAAATTATAAAATGTGGTATGCAAATAGAATAAGTAAAACTTGCGAGAAACTTTACCTGGTAACCAGCATCGTAGCGCAGTGCCAAGAAAAACAACTCGCTTTCCAAAACTTTGGCCTCGTTAGCATTTTGGCTTAGATCTTGGAATTATAACTACCGCAGCAATTGAATAAGATATTTAGGTTGGGTTAGACAGAATAGGAATGCTTACAAACATATCGGTTTTAGTTACACTCGCTTTTTTATAGTATAACGGACAACGGAGCAGATGGCTCTCCTATATGGTAACAGAGCACCGCCGCCCATGGACAACCGCGCCACAGTCCGCGCATTGGTTCTGTTGCCGACTTAGCTGCAACCGTATTTTAATATTTCTTTGGTTTTCTATAATACAGAATATTGCATTAATCAAAATATCTCAATATAGTTTAATTACTCGGTAAATTTACTTAAATCTAGTTTGCCAGACTAATTGCTAATTTATTATCGCAATTCCTAGATGCATATAACAATACAATAAATTATATGAATGCTATCCAGAATGCATCATTTTAAAATATTGGGCAGTTAACCAAAATCAACTATTTAGCGAGAGTAGTACAGAGAAGACTTTTTAAACCCATAAATTATTATTTTATTAGTCATGTTTCCACAAAGACTCATCAGATAATGTCTACAATAAAATAAAAACACTAATGAAATTACCATTATTAATTATTACAGATTCAAAGAGTGTTGAATGTTGATATCGTTAAATATATATTTTCAAAGAATTGAACTTTGAAATGTTTTTTGAGTTTTTTTATATTATTATTAACTTATTTGACTTTGCCTAAAAAATTATTAATTTAATTTTTTTATTTTATACCGGGGAGAACACCGGTAAGAGAACACCGCCGCCTATGAATAACCGCGCCACAGTCCGTGCATTGATTGTGCTGCCGGCTTTTTACGACGCTAAAGCGGCACTTTTAAGGGCCTTCAATATACTCACTCACTCTGCAAAACAGTAAAAGTACCGTTTCACGCTGAGTATTCTGTGAGCCCGTGGTATCACTTCGCACGATCCGGCCCAATTAGTGCGTCAGCATATGCTTCAGCATAGCTCTCCCACGGTTGAAATAAGTTCTATATACAAGTATTTTAGCAAAAACAATTATATTTGGCTATAATACAGTAAACATTTTTGTTATAAGAAAATTGTCTGTCGTATTCAACTTAACAAAAGAATTTATTTTATTCAACAGATGTACCCCTTAGATCAGTGACGATTGTTTGTTTTGATTGCACCGTCTGTGTTCAAAGGATTGAACGTGTTAAAACTCATAAACGTGATGTTAGGGATATTTTTACCCCATAGTGTGGGAATGTTTTATAAACCGGGAAACCTTCGGATTCATATAGACTAGTGTTAGCATAACAAGGGGAAAATTTACATTAAAGAAATATTTTAAAGATATTTAAGTACATACTTACATTCACGATTAATATCGGTTAGATTAAGTTAAGAGTTAAACTTATCATTGCGTTATGAATAACCTTTCGTTTTAATGTATTTTTTTTATAACTCTGGTAATAAACGAACAAAGGTGTACGCTCTTTTCTTGAAGGTCCCCATCTCGTATTGGTTTGGAAATAGCCCTGCTGGCAGGTGGTGCGCGGCACAAAATGGCATAAAAAACGCTCAGTTGTGGAATGATTTATGTATACAATTCTAATTAAACAGATCTATTAACTTTGTTCTAAAGTTTAGTTCGAAGTTCCTTTAAAAATGGGAGATTAATTGTTTTTTGAAATAAGTAAGGCGGACTGTTTTTAAAGTTATTCGATATATTTGAAAAATAAAGACAATGGAACTTTTCAGTCTAGACCCGTCGGCGGGGCCGCGCACACGTTTTTTTTTCATCTGTCAACATTACAATTGACATCTGTCAGGGTGTTGTCACTTCTGGCCTGTGTAATCCCTATGGATTTAGGTGGCAAGTGTGCACGTGTCAAGTGATACAACATAGAAACTGGATTCTGTCTATTTGTATTAACGAAAGCCATCTTTGTTTTATAAAAATACTAGCCACAATTGATTGTGAGAATTTATTATACGATGCTGATTAGTATTAATAATATTTAAAAATAACGGTAATAAATACTCATTTAGATTAATTTGAGCATGGCTCTCCCGTGGGAGGACATGCCGAAGTATATGCTATCGCGCTAAATTGTGCTAGCTCGTCCGTAGTGATACCACAGGCTCACATAATACTTAGCGTGAAATGGTAGTTGTACTTGGGCGGCAGTGTTCTCTTACATTAAAGAAAGCCCACATGCTCCGTTGTCTATGTTACTATAAAAAGTTCTTGTAAATTCCATTTAAAGTGTGGGTACCTGATCCTCAACTAGATAAAAAAAAATGATTTTCAGATTTGAAACTCGCTATAACACCGTTCTGAATAGTGCAGGTTGTCCTCAAACCTCTATTCGATATTTTTATTTATAGGTCACAGAATATTGTGATAAAACTTATAAAATAATATAAAACACATCTCCTACTGCATTGTTGCAAGAGGTTGTGCCATTACATAGTAAT
>DWCF01005659.1:0-13768 GCA_018230265.1 Delias oraia
CCCCCTATGACCAAGCGTCTTTAGGGGAGGCCTATGTCCAGCAGTGGACTTGAATGGGCTGATGATGATGATGATACCTATATATCAACCTATAGTAAATAAATTAGGGGATAAGTTAATATATGTAAGAACACTTTTATTTTATAGTTAAGTAGGTATATTGTTTTTTTGTTGCTGATACTGAAAATTACTCGAGTACAGTGTAAAAGATATATTCGTTTTTTATTTTAATAATAAAAAACAAAAGGGATACAATATTTAAAAGGTTGGTACTTGTTGTACAACAAGTATAAATAAAATAAACTTAAGACTAATTTAAGTACATTTATTCTTAATTCTGACTCAGCATCAAATCAATTTCGCTATTTGAGTTATCATGACCAAGTGTGAAAACCCACAACCAAGAGCAGCACTAGCTTGCATGTCATTGAGCCACCATTAAGTAAATCTGGCCGCAAATATCCTAATGCAGTGTTTTCCAACTTATGATCCACGGACCCCGGTATGTATGAGAGTCCGCGGTTTCATCTCTGGATCATACATAAATTGCTATATAATAACTAAATAAATTATACCTAATCTTATTTTTTGCTGTTTATTTTATTAAAGTGTCCATGAAAACTGTCCTTGAATTCATAGAGGTCCCCGTGGCTGAAATAGTTTGAGGATTGCTCAAACCGAATAGTGAAGACCAAGTGGTTCACGAACCCCTGAGCTAGATGAATAAACACTTAGCGCCCTCGACAATACACAGAGCGCATCGCACGCGCTGAGGTCAACTGTTTCCCGGAATACTTATTTCCGATTCCGAAATACGCCACTCGGTTATACCGAGAAACTGGCGTTATTCTGGGACAGTACACCCGAAACGCCTTGCTTTCTATGCGCCGCCGTTATTACACAGTAAAGCCGAAACAACATTCTAAAGACATGATTTAAATGTTAAACGATTTAACCCAAGGTTGGAATATAACATTTATTATTGTATAGCAGGCGGGTTTCCTCTGTGTTGTGTCTATTTGTTGCCGGCTACGCACTTAAAGCGGAAAATTTTAGTCTCCGAAATGCTCACTAGGTAACTCAGCGCAACAATACAAATACTGTTTTACGCTATTATTCTGTGAGCCTGTGGTACCTCTCACTTCGAACGAGCCGGCCCTATTAGTGTGCATTTAAATAACTTTTTATATTACATATAATATAATAGTTAAAAAAAAACTTCAATCCAAGTAAATTAAGACTTAATTAATTAATTAATCATTAATTAACTAGTGCATCAGAAGGCTGATGTAAATATTATTAAAACAACTGTGACTAAGTTTGATTAATACCCTGTACTTTTCTTTATAAAAAGTAACTTTTTTCAAGGAAATTGTCTTTTCTACAATAAATTATCAAGCGCAGTAAGAGAACTATCACTAAATCAATTTTAATCTTATATTTAAAAAATATAATAGGTCCTTACTACGAAGTAAGAGTTTTTAAGCAATATCTTCTGTCGCATAGGATTGGGTTGTTAATAACTACTAATGTTAATATAAAAATAGCACTCCTTCATAGGTATTTCCAAACTATTGGAGACCATTGGGGATCTACAAAACAAGACCGTCCCTTTCCCTAAAAGGCTGGCAACCCACCCTCGGCCTTGCAAGGGCTACGGGTGTCCATGGGGGAATGGCCGCTTATTAGGATCCCGGTCATTCGCCTCGGTGAGCCTCCTTCTCGTTTGCTACCGTTTCCATAAAAATCATTATAAAAGTAAACCTAACTAAATTTCTTGACTGTTCTTGAATCTCGGCGTGTTGGTAACAGTCTGTAACTTTAATTTTTATGATTTTCATATGCATCTAGATTTTTATGCTACTTATGGATATGTGTTCTATATGAAAAAAAGATCTTTGATTAATTATCGCTTTTTTTATAGTATAGTGGACAACGGCACAGATGGGTCTCCTATATGGTAAGAGAACAGCGCCGCCCATGAACAACCGCGGCACCATCCGCGTATTTGTTGTGTTGCCGGCTTTTTAATTAATTGTGAGGATTTAGAAAAAATATCAATTAGATTATTATTTTGATAAGCTACACTATGCCTGTACTATGAAGAAAGATGTCGCTGACCGCGATTATCGCATTTTACGATTGTTGATAGATACAGATGTGGCTTATTTTGCTAGAAATTCAATTAGGAAAAGATTTTTAATTCAGTAATACAAACAAATATTAAAACTCGAATAAATATTGTTTTTTATATATCATATATTCATTTTATTTACTTTATCATATGTATATAAGATTAATTAATAATAAAATGGTATCTATTTAAAATTGCAACGTTTCGGATAGAGTAGTTATAATTTTCGTTGAATTACTAATTTATTTTAAATCTATTGTTTCACATACACCCATTGTTCGATAATATTCGCTGTCAATGTTTTTGCTCTAACAATAATAGTGATGAAATATTTAATTTATATGAGACGTTAAAAAAGCAAGCAATATGTTTCAAATGTTTAAATTGCTGTCTTTTTTAATTTATTATTATGAAAGAATATAGAACTATTGGCGTTGAGTCAGAAACTGAGCTTTTAATTACAGTTAGACCATGTGGGACAGACATGCTGAAGCACTAATTGGGACGGCTTCTCTGGAGTGATACCACGGGTTCGCAGAGTTCAAGCGAAAAATAGGTCCAAGTAGTACTGTTTTGCCGAGTGAACGAGAATAAATGAGGGCCTTGAAATTATAAAGCAGCCTTAAATGCTGGTTACACAACTAAAGTGCGAATTTTGGCGCGGATGTACGGCAGTGTTCTATTACCATAGACTAACTCCGCTTATTCCCCGCAATACAATGAAAATAATAAGTTATCATATTGCACTAAGTTTTATTAACTCAAAACGTATTTCGTAAATTAAACGGCATTGTGGTACATACAGTACCACAAAATTTTACATGAAGCCACATTTTAGTTCCTTTTCGATTTTTAATTTCATATTTAAATATCGATTCTTATTTATTTATTTATTTTACAATTTCGGTGGCAAACGAGCAGGAGGCTCACTTAGGGTAAGAGGGTCTCCTGGCAATTGCAGAGCCGTGGATGAGTTGGCGGATTTTAAGAAATATGTAGGCTGAAATATCCGTGCTGGCAGTTTATTCCATAGAGATGGACCGCGACACAAAATGCCTTAAAACACTCAGTTGTGGAACGACAAACATCGAGGTGAAAGTGATGGAACTGCACTCTGCCTCAATGTTCGATGGTGAAAATCAGCAGCAGGTATCAATCCAAAAATATTGCGTATTTTATATCACCAACAATAAGTATTTTTGATAAAAAGAAATATGCGTTAGAAAATAAGCAGTTTTATATAATTTACTAACTCCCAAACAAATAATATACCCACTTGATACGTTCAAATATTATAAAATAATGAAGTTAAGTAATATTTTTCACTGTCAATTATCTAAAACAAGATTATAATTTTATATTTTGAAACACTAACTAAATAAATTCTATTGTTATCCTATAATTAACTACTTAATTATCAACAAGTAAGAAATAAATACTTAATATAAGTATAACAAATAGAAAACGCTAATCCTTTCATAAAGCTAAACTTCATAAATAGAGCCTATTTCTAAAAGGCCTGCAACGAACCCGCGGCGTAGATAGGGCGGAGAACCGTTTATCCTAGTTGAGCAACCTCTACGATTTGCATAAAAAAAGCACAAACCATTTAATTGTGAATTATTTAAATATGTATAAAATATTGAAGGTTTGCTTGATATTTTGACGGTAAGGTTTCATTTTGATATAAACACAACACTTCGGATAAAATAATTTAAACCGTTCGTATAATAAATAAAACAATCAAAATATTTCAAAATTTATTGGACATCCATTAAATACATAAAACATTAAAATCCATCCATACAACATAAGTATGCATAAACAATAATAAATCGATTAAAAATTGCTATTTACAATTAAATTACGCCGGAAATAAGAAAGACTCGTGATTACAAATGTATTTCAATGCCAATTAGATCAAATCATCCTTATATTATATATCATTGATTGGGTTGGAACCGGCCTTTTTTTATACCCATAAAACGTAATGATCATAAAATAATTTTAGGTGTTAATTTATTATCGCTGCAGGAAAAGCGCAATGCAATCAAAAATGATTCCAGATAACAACATTTGACTAACGCAATTATCAGCTTTAGGTCGAAGTGGTTTGGTTGGTCAATTTGACAAGAAAATTTTTTTTTCATAACAGTTCACAACGAGTTATTCAACCGGAGCGAAATATTCTAAGCTCGACATTTTTAATCACTCTAATAGATAAATATTTCCCGCTAAGTTAAACTAGGATCCACAGACAATCACGACTATTAGAAAAAAAAAATCACTTAACCACGACAATTGACTATTGGCTATTGACAACTGTAAAATGCAGTGTAAATCTAACACAGATTAAGATCAATCAGTCAAAACTTAACATAATAATGTCTACAATAAGGCAAGTAGCTAAATAGTAAAATTACATTTAATCGTAACGATAATAGTTTATACAGTAAAAACATACAACTGATACTATATACAGCAACAAATAATATCAATTTAGATTGTCAGCATAGGTATTCATAAAACTAGTCAGATTTGTTTCAGAAATTTACATGGGACAGACGAAGATATACGTCCAAGAGTTACTGAACCCTCCAAGTAACGGACTTCCTGTATCTATTGCGTTGATGATACGCAAGTTAGAATATAAGTTCGAAGTGTAACCATTTTAATAAATCAATTCTCATATATCGACATCGTTCTGGGAGAAATACCACTATTAAATACTAAAAATCCTAAAGATACACAGATAAAACATGATCATAAGAAAGTACGTAAGGCAAATTTCTTTCTATGCTTAGTCACAAGTCCAGAATATATTTCTATTTTGCCTTAATAAGGAGTGAATATAAGAAAAGCAGCCATTACTTGTTATCAATTACAATTTATCACATTTCTACTATTATATGCCAATTATTTCATTTATAAAAACCTTGATGAAAATTCAGCAAGGTTCTTATGGTAGCTGCCAAAATTTTAAGCGCCTCAAAACATCTTGTGAACATCATAGATAATAATTGTATACAAAACTAAAATCTATTCATCTCGCAACAATTTTGACAACAACACGATTCAAATCCCAAAACGGAAACAACATTAAAAATCGATTGAAATAATGCTTTCATTACATTTAATTTATAAAAAAAGTCGATACAAAAATACCGAGCTTTCCTATAGAGTAAAAAAATAATCTTATTACTAAACATCATAAATTATCGCCATTTTGAAACTCACAAAAAATTACAAGAATTTCGCAAAACTAATAATGTAATTAAAATCTTACGTAAAATGTTACTCGATAAACTTTAAAAACGTCACCAATCTTGCAACGATTACATCTTATCTATAAAACGAAATCTATTTAAACTAGAGGCCATCCAATGCCAACTCCTTAAATCTTCTTTAATATATACCATGAAGCACCTCTGTTATCTATGATTCAGTACAGGCTCTATCGCCTAATTGTGTGAAGTTAATCCACGTACGTAAGCTCATTCTTCGGAACTAACTGTAGCGCTGAGCATAGCACCAAACGGCATACCAATGACTATAATATCCCTCTACAAATCTACAATTTGGCGTTCGTTTTATTGAGCCTCAGTTAACGCCAGCCATAGTTAAAAAAACAAAGCCAATCATCAAATACGCTCAAATATGCTGCCATATTCAGAATAATAATTGTCTATTAGGTACATAACCAAAAATCCATAGTCAATATTTTTTATTTAGAGATGAATTTAAAAGAACAGAAATACTTTATAGAAGCTCAGTTTATCGGAGAAATTACATAAGTTGAATGTACCTATTTTTGTAATTGTTTACGACTAAGTTGAGCGTGAATAACATTCGACATACACATTTCCGTTGAATAACTTCCACTCGCCTTTGCCTAAACGTCGAAGCGTAAAAACGTACAAATAGTTGTTTTTTTTATAAACCTTTACCCCAAAGTACCTAATCATGTGATAAAAACTACGCCAAACGACTTGCAACTGCGTTTTCGATATTTGAATAAATGGGATAGTATTTAATATTAGAAATATTATTTACAAAAATATTATAACATCACGTTGAGATTTACGCCATCAAAATTTAGTATAATAAACTACGATTTAATTTATTGAAATTGTAAAGAATAATAAAATTGTTATATAGAAATTGTTAATAAAATCAATTTCAAATTGATTTACGTTTTACTCATTATTTAATAAACTGTCAGAATAAGGCACTTATATAGAAAGAGCGAACTTACTAACGTAATAAAACATGCAAATTAATTTAAGTTTAAAATAGGCACACAAATTCAGCGGTTCCTTATCACGGCGACATTAGATTAAGCGTTTTTATTCTCAATTCTGGAAATGCTAATCACCCGAACCAGTTGATAGTTCGAAGGCTGTTTACGCTGCTTCGCACCTTCCACGAAACGAAAGCCAGCCTCCTCCCCCCCTCCCCTCCTACGCCCGCGCCTCTAGCGAGAAACGCGATTATCATAATAACCTCCGGGAAGCAAAAACGACCCATTCTAAACCCATCTCCGACCACTTGCCATGGTAGAATGTATACAGCTCTATTCAATTAATTAACTACAATAAATTTTCTTGGTAAAAATACATTCCGTGAAATTGATTTAATTCCACCATATGTAAAGCGTTTATGATTAACAAAGTGTAAACGGCATCAATCGATTCAGTAACATTAGAGACACTTCCGAGAAGCCAAACGTATGTACACTAAAATGGCGAAACAGGTCTTCAGATGGCTCCACTAACTTGCGTAAGACACCGGCGATACCGAATTTCTTGGTACGGGGGCCATAATAAGATTTACAACAATTTCAAACATTCTGAAGTCAGGTTTGCTCGCTAGCATTTGAGGATTCCGAGGAGCGACAATTACCAAACTAGTGAGGTCAATCGGGCAAGATTAGTACAAATTAAATGTTACGTGGAAAAGCACTTATACATTACAGGAATACTATCCTAATTATAGTCACCTACTTACATAGCACTTTAAATCTTCGAAATAATAAAGTACGTAGTGTGTATGAAAAAAAATTGGCAAACACGAAATAACTATCGACTAATGGAACTTTGCGAAGAACTATTACGCTAGAGAACTTGTTGATTATCCTGGTTTACCCAATCTATTCCCAGTCGTCTTCGCTGGAGGACTGATGCGGAGTCGACTGGTCTCCCGGTTCCGGTATGATGCTGGCCAGCGTGTGAAGTACTGTCCCGCCGGCCGCCGCCCGCTCGGCGCCGGATATCCCACGCCGCCGCATCGACAGCTTAGCATGAAGATCCGCCATCAAGTCCCCGCCCACTTGCTTGGTCGCCTGCCGAAAACATTAACATTATTACGGTGAGGGCATGTGGGAGCTAACACGACAAAGGATTCAATGAACGCTATATCATCCTCTGTGACGAATTTATAACATCAAACTTCCTTGTTTATAATTTCACTTTTGACAGCCTCATAGATTAATGGTTCGAATCCCGATCAGGACAATTATAATTAAAATTATAATTTATTCGGTCTCTGGTAGGGCTTGATAGAGTGGCCGGGCGAGTATCTGAAATCTAAATACTGTCGCACCCGTGGCAGAGCCATGCTGACGCACTAATTAGGACAGCTCGTCCTATGTGATACCACGGGGTTACAGACTACACAGCATGAAACGGTATTTGTGCTGTGTTTTGCATAGTGAGTGAGGATATCGGAGGCCCTTAAAAGTGCTGCTTATGTGGCGCGGTTGTTCATGGGCGGCGGTGTTCTCTTACCATATAGGAGACCCACTTACTCCGTTGTCCGCTATAGAATAAACAAAAAAAAGTATCTCATGCCTTGAGCAAATTGAATGTGTAAGCTATAACTATATCTATTCATAGAAAAACTTTGAAATTCTTATTCCTAAAATCAAATACATATATTCATAGTGTTCCATCTCGTTTTTGCAACAAAAAAACCTGTCAACGAAATAGTGACAGAACATGCAAGACCTTTTTTCTTCTTTTTTTTAGCTACTGAGCCTGGCATTCACAATGTTGCCCGTGTCAGTCAGTATAATGGTATCTAAATAAAAAGACAATTTTTCAAATAAAGCAATAATTAAAAGATAATAAATTGTCATCGCTCACACAAGATATTTTGGAAAGCAGATTATAAATCAATTATTTTTCCAGCAACTGAAGTTCACAGTCAGAACTCAATTATCTGTCAACAATATAAAATATAATTATAAAACCCGAGAAATATATATCACGGATATAACATCCGCGATCCACGCGGACATAGGGTCAATGGCATAATGATAATTTCACTAAAAAACATCGATTACTTGTAACGGAACGCACGACCTCTGTTATCTGTTGCGCGTAATATAGTTTTCTATGCGATGCGCGTTTGTTTTTATCAATACATTCTCGGAAGAGTCTTATTATAGGAATCTTAAGGCCAAAGAACTGGGTGTTAGACGAATGGTCTAAATCTCACACAAAATAAACACTGAACTGACCGATCGCGCCGATTGACCCGACTCCGAGTTCGGAGAAGGTACTTCCACCGCGATATCGTGCAAATGACGATTGACAAATTGTATACGGCTCAATCAGTTGGCACTTGAACCGGATCAACAGGATAACGTTCAATTGAATAATTTTAGTAATAAACATTCGGGTGCGGGCCGGGGCTCATCCTCTCTGTAACAAACCGTCGTATATTCCGAGAACGGAGCAAAAAAAAGCAACACGCCCATTCTGCGTAGTGCAAAATGCGAATTCTTCAGATGGTCATGACCATTCCGTGGACTCGCAACGAGTTACATACGCGTGCACTTGAATTTCGTTAATGGTATTCGTAATTTGCGTAGTTCGTACGAATCCATCGACGCAATAATTACACACTGCCAATCCGGTTATTGCTAAGATGCTGTGTCCTTCATGCAAATTTTCCTTGAAACCAAAGATTCGCTCATTTCAAGTAAATCCGTTTAAAACGGCCATTTTTATGAAAATAGTTGGAAAACGGGAGGATCTTCGAGGATAAAAGGTCTGGACCCATGTTTTTTTATGGTATAACGAAGAACGGAGCCGGTGGGTCTTCTATATGGTAAGAGAACAACGTCGCCCATGGACAACCGTCACCACAAGCGCTCTTTTAATTTATTTTTAATACCTATTCCTACGCCCAACCATTTAGTATATTTGTTATATAATATTAGCACTTTATTTGTTCTGTTTGTCTCTTTAATTTAGACTCGACGCTTCAAAACGGGGTAATCTATTCTAAATGTGTTTTATTTGGCATTGACATTCCAAAAACATTGGTTTCTTATTTATAGTAGAGTCCTTTATTATGTAATCAAAATTATTTTCGAATTTTTAAGGCAATTTGAGAACGTTTGAATTTATTTTCCAAAAACATTTTTTATTTAAACGCCTAAAACTCGATCACGCAGTAAAATATTCAGCAAAAATGTATTCTATAACCTTCGTTGTGCTTACGATTGCCCGTATTGCGTATGGTATAATGTATTTACCTAGTAATTCTTGATGTCATTGTTATTGCATTACCAATTTTTTTTTAAAATTATAACTGCTGTCATTAGCGTCATTATTATTAATAATTGTAGTAAATGATTGATAACAAAAATTCTCTTTTGCACTATGCTATTAATTGGCATACAATTTTGATAAAAAAAAATTCAAAATACTCTAAACAGAAAAAGTATTATCTTTATACCATAGATAACCTACTATAAATAATAAGTTAATGTTTTGAATGCAAATTTTGCCAAAGAGTTTTTTATTTTATCGAGCTATGGGCAAAACCGTTACACGCGGGCACCAAAGCTACCCCGACTCGCGTAAAATTCTGAAACTATTCCTTCTACATCCTGAATTCTTTTAAAACACTGAAAAAGGGACCACTGCGCAACGGAAACCTTTTGTTTTGACACCTTATTCAACCAAATCCATCCACGTGCCGCAGGGCTAGATAGGAGTGGAACAAAAGAAAAAAATACACGTCATATTGATAAATTTTTCGATATCTTTGAAAGTTTTATATTTTACATTAAGGCATCGCCGCAATTTAACAAAATTAAAGCAAATTATCATAACAAACTTAGTGTAATAGTAATGTAATTTCAGGAAATATAAATCAGGAGTGTTGTTTTGATAGATACAGACAGATACAGAGCTATTTTTTCCTCGATTATATTTTAATTTTCCGACATCTAAGTTTAGTTCAATAATAAGTACGTATTTTTGAAAACTAAATAATAACTAAATAACTTTATAAATACTACATACTTTATAAATACTACATATCTACTGCAAATAACCGCCTATAGCAATCAGTCTAGACAATTAGCCAACAATAACCAAAAATTTTGATTAAAGTAAAAATTTCTCGATTTGAGTGTAACAGAATCATTAATCAGTAATTAATCCAGATTGGAAAACGCCACGGCCGAGCCATGCAGTCCAACTTTTTTTTTTATTAGCTGGAGTTTATAAAGCGTAATAGCTGAGCGAGGGGTATTGTATGGAACAATGGTCATTCGAGACGGCTCCAAGATGTCGCACGCCAGTCCCCGGAACGCACAGGCCAACAGCACACAATTCCAAATAATCGATCCATTTTACAATTACCTAGGACTCGTTCCACAATCCACTTTCACTGTGCACGCATTTGCAATAGGACGCCTCGCTTCTAATACGCAGAACGCAGTTTATTCATCACATTTACGGACTTAACAATAACAATTAAACCATATTCGTTTAGCTAGAAAAATGCACACACAGTTGATAACATTAACAGTAGTAATTGGCTAGATAAGCAATTCTATTAATTTATCAACGGACGCGGGCCCGTTCAGAGAAAATTCTGTAAAAACAATACGCAAACACGTTTCGAAAAGAAATACGACAAAAACGGGCGCGTTCTGAGCCGTATGGCTAGAAGGCGAGAGGCGAAAGTTGGATACACATTTCGTCAATGGTGAGGCACACGAAGCGATCCAGGGAAACGCGACAAAAGGCAGTCCATGACAAACTGCATTCAGTCCACCGTCGATTCTGTGTAGAGGTCCGATTTCAATTATCTATTGATTGCGATATAAAAAAACTATGCACATTTATGCGTAACTGTAACGTAAATAGAAACGCTGCGTCACGTACGTTTAAAAATAAACTAAATTGATAAACGAGCACTCGTAGCTTTTGTTCGCATTTACAATCTCTGTCCTCAATTTCTTTCTGAATTTTACTTAAATATATCGTCAGAATATGCTTCAGCATGGGTCTCCCATGGGTGCACCAGTATTAAGACAATCGCCCGGCCACTGTCAAGCCCTTCCAGAGACGGAATAAGTAATAAATTACATTATAATTGTCTGAACCGGGATTCAATCCGGAAAACTCTGTGATACAGTTTTAAAACCATTAAACAACGAGGCTCCCAAATATTGCTTTGTTTATTAATTCTTTTTTTATCTAAAAAATTAATCTATATTACGTAAACCCTTCTTTCCTTCCAAGTTGCATTACGTAATATATTTGAACCACATTTGATTTTTCCCACACAGGGAAAGTTGAAAGAGTGTGGAAAGATAATGGAAGCCAGTGAATCCGGATAAATTTAATTTATTCATACACGTGGATGCTCATAGACAATAACACGATAGTTATACACTATCGGCCACAGATAAAACTGTTCTCGGAATCGGCTACAGTACAATTATTGCATCGATTCGACGAAACATGAACAGATCGTTGGTTATTATAGCAACGGATTACTTCAAACAGAAATAGATTAAAAACTTTTTACTAAGTCACCGGCCGAGCGAGACGCCCAAGCCGGCGCCGATGGCAAAAAACGAGAACAGGTGGCTTGTAAGATTTTCCTCATTATATTCTTATATCAGTCACAAGCTGATATTGGCAAACGTTGTTTTGACATGTAAATTAAATAATTTAGTCATATTAGGTAAAAAAGGGGTCAACCACGGAATGCTTATTATAACGTAAGCCAATACGAAGACAAAGATTAGCTAGTTAAGAAGGTACCTTCTAAACTAGCAAATTTGAATGAACCAACCATTGTAAATTAAGCGATAAAAAAATGATAATCCTATGAAGCACCTTCTCATAGAGGGTTTATCTTCCGAACCAATGGTAGCTTTACTATTGTAAGTTGACTTACAAAAGTGCCCCTTACTTGGCCTATTTGAATAAATGCTGTTTGAGTTTAAATGAAAGATAAATAGCTGTAAATTGGTTTTTCCTTTCTTTTTTGTCGTTTTAGTACAATACTTATGTACAAAATTTATGTTATTTTTTTCATGAGATAGCCGACAACGGACCAGGTGGGTCTACTGTATGGTAAGAGAACACTGCCGACCATGCCAACCACGACACAGTCAGCGCAATGTGTTGCCGACTTTTTACGCCGCCTAAGTGGCGCTTTTTATTTTTATTATAAGAGGCTTCGATATCCTCAGACATCCGGCGAAACACAGTACAAGAACCGTTTCACGCTGAGTATTCTGTGAGCCCATGGTATCACTTCAGATGAGCCGGCATAATTAGTGCGTCAGGATGGCTCTCTCACGTGTAAATTTTTTGTTGTAACAAAAGTCACAAGTTCTATCTTGTAAATTATTATTATTTTATACTCTACAACTTTTGTTCTAGTGCAAATCTCATTGAAGCGATAGAAAGCGAGATATAATATAAATATAAAACCTACTTTAATGGCCTTTGACCTTCAATATCTTAAGACTTTTACAAGATATAATTTATGACTTTTGAGATAACATTTAGAATGACAAAACAGATATCAATTTTCAGCTATATACATATTTATATCCATTCCGAGGTTGATCCCTATTATAACTGGCTTTTAAAGTACTAATACCGCTATTAAAAAACACGAGTTGCTATGAAGGTATAATATTATATAAATAGGTTCTTATTGTATAGCGAGTTACGGAGCAGACCTTTACGGTAAGAGATGACCGCTGCCCTTGGATTGCCTAAATCCGCGCTAAGGCTGTGTAGGTAATTTATGTTTTATAGGAATGGCTCACTCACTGTTGGTCAGAGTGGCCTTTACAGCTTAACGCGGGCTGAGGGGCGAATTAGCGGGACTATTACTAGCGACAAGCGCAAGGGTGTCTTAAAGGACGTCTTTCTATGTTTGTATGTTTTCTAAGCTTCGATTTGTGTGTATTATATATTGTAACTCCCATACAAAGAAATATGAAAATTAGTATCCTAGTTAACGGAAATTTCGTGATTATCCTGTTATGTTTTCCTGTATTTTTATTTAGCTGAAACTAAATTGATTTTTCGTTAATTTATGCTCGTTTTCATTCTCTCTATGTGATTTTAGGAAATGCCTATAGTATTGCCGACTTTTTACGCGGCTTGAGTAGTTTAATTGTATATATTTTTCAATGCTGAATCATACAAAAATAAAAAATTAGATTGAATCAATTTTAACATTTATAGGTTTCAAAATGTGATGTTGTATGTCGTTTATAAAATTATCAAGATAACCAATAAATTCTATTTACTATTTAAAAAGTTAAAAATTTTCGTTATTTTTTTGAAAATTGATATG
>DWCF01005660.1:0-13768 GCA_018230265.1 Delias oraia
TATAATTTATTTGGTATCTGGAAGGGTTTGACAGTGGCCGGGCGAGTGTCTCACTACTGTTGCATACGTGGGAGAGCTATGCTGAAGCATGAGCGGACACATTAATTGGGCCAGCTCGTCTGAAATGATACCACGAGCTCACAGAAAAGTCAGCGTGGTATGGTAGTTGTACTTGAAACGGTACTTTTACTATGTTTCGCTAAATGAGTGACCTTAAAAATATTGCTTAAGCGTTAGTAAAAGCCGGCACCAAAACCAATGACTGTATCGTGGTTGGATATTGGCGGAAGTGTTCTCTTACCATATAGGAGACCCACCTTCTACTATAAAAAATAAGAATTTCATAGCATCAAAGATTTCTCAAAAATCAATGCTAGCTTATATGGTGACTCATTCGGTATAGCGATATATACATATAAGGTATAAAGAAAAGGTTTGTATATCTTGCTAAAACTCGAGAGTGGCTGACAGATTTGGCTAATTTAGTTAGTGAAATATTTATGGAAGCACACGGAAAGTACTGTCAGATATACAAATATTCTTTAATACAAACTTCTTTGTATTAAAACAGGATTTACTAGGATAAGTGGGCCACGAATGCGTTGCCGGCCTTTTAGAGATAGATAAGCACTTATTCTGAAAGTGCTCAGAGCGTATCTGTCCCTTAAAGGCCGGCAACGCATCCGCGGCTTTGCAAATGCTAGGGCTAGCCTCCTGCTCGTTTGCTACCATTTCCATAAAAAATGTATATCATATTTTCATTATTCTATGGTACTCACTTGTGCCATTTTGATTTGTTATCCTCGAAGGTACGGTGACAGGATCGCTTGGCGACGGAGGCCCTTGTGCGAATATACTCATTGCTGTTGGTCTGAAATGTAATATATACAATTTATTAAACATACTATATTTGTAGCGGCTGAAAGGATGCTAAGCGTGAAATGATAGTTGTAGATGAAACTGTGCTTGTGTTTCGCTGAGCGAGTGAGGATATCGAAGCCCCTTAAAATCCGCTTAAGCAAAAAGCCGGTAACTGTGGCGCGGTTGACCATGGGGGGCGGTGTTCTCGTACTATGTAGGAGACCCACCTGATCCGTTGTCCGCTATACCATTTCATTAAATTCACTTATTTATTCTAATTAGTGTTGCCCAAATGCAAGAGCAAGACTGACCGTGTAAGACTTGAGCAAGAACAAGACTAAGCCTGCAAGACTAGCGCGTCTTGCAGCTATTTTTTTTGCCAGTGAATTTTGGAATTTTCTCATTAAATCTTTGTACATATTTTAAAAATCTGGTTATTCTTTACTATGGCTATGCTCATTCAACCTCAAAATGTTCCTAATCTGATAGGTTTTTCTAAGATCTGAAGTAAACTGTAATAAATATCAATAGTCTAATAGGTAATTTCAAGACTTGCAAGACCAAGACCAAGACTGGAAGCGCAATAGCAAGACCAATACCAAGCAATACCAGGTGTATTGGCGCATGATCAAGACTAAGTCTTGCATTTGGGCAACACTATTTCTAATAGTAGTTTAATTTAATATGCTACTAGTAGTCCCTGGTTAGAGCTCGGGGAAAAAAAAGTATGACACATCGTATACAATCCAGGAAGTTGTTAGCAACTTCACAATATATGCGACCTCTATCCTATTTTAATTATTTTATAAATAAAATAGTTTTCGAGGTTATTTTTTCACGTTACAATCGCTTTGTTCTATTAATTATGTTCTTTGTACGTTATTTTTGTGTATGTTTAACTAAGGCAGTAGTGTGAATTGTTTATTATCTGTCAAGTACACTGCTGGACATAGGCCATCCTCAAAGGCGCCCACCTATTACGATCTTGAGCGATCTGGGTCCAGCGGTTGCCCGCGACCATCGTGTGATCGTCAAGTCGACTTATTTTAAGAAAATTCCATCCTCTTAGGTAATAAATCAAAACAAAGACTACTTGGCCCGGCTCTGCCGAATTGATACTACGGGCTCACAGAATAGTCAGCGTGAAACTTGTATTGTGTTTCATAAAGTGAGTGAGGATATCGGAGGCTTGTAAAAGTGCCGCTTAAGCGGCGTAAAAAGCCGGAAACAACCAATGCACAGACTGTGGAGCGGTTGTTCATGGACGGTGGTGTTCTCTTATCGTATAGGAGACCCACCTGCTCCGTTGTCTGCTATAGAATAAAAAAAGACCATTCTTCATTACTATTCTTATATATATGTATAAATATTAAAATAAAGTTGAAATATTAACTACTAATGAACCCGGAAGATGTAGTCCTGCCCGGTACGCCACCTACCGGGTCCAATTAAAAACCCTCAACAATCTATGCGCCTACTAAACTCGAAATTAAAATTCGATTTACAATTATTAATAAAGTACCATTAGTTCGGAAGATATAACTCTTCGAGAAGAACCAACAAGAAACTTATAGGGTTAAATTTTTTTATCGCCCAATTTACAATAGTAAGAAGGCTAGTTTAGAAGGTACCATTTGGTGCTTGAGCAGAAGTTTCCATAAATCTTTGTAAATCACAGTCTTCTATGTTTTAAGTTATAAATAAACTTTCATAATTAAAGCACTTTTTATATAATTCCAGACAGATATACTTCAAACATTAGCCTCTATTTTTGTATTCAGATAAAAATACCCTGTCTTTCTCGTAGTTCTAAGCTATCTCCCCATCGATTCTCAGCCTAATCAGTTTAGCCGTTTGTGAGTTAAAAATAGTGGACTAGGCACTAGACTAGGGCAAAATAGGGGACTAATACAATATATACTTATAATTTTCTCAAAAAAAAATCAAATAAAGCACTAAGACATGATATGTTTTTTAAATTTAAAAATGAGTGTCGGTATTTTTCTAACAACTATTCAAAATGATTGTGTTATGATATGTAACAGGTCTAAAAAGGTTCAATGCAACCGTGGCTTTGATCTTGCCGAAACATTTGCAAAAACTATACCTACTTTTGATTCAAAAAGCCGACCGAGTTCAAGGCTGCGCATATTTTTGCCTCTCCGAAAATGACTCCTTTTTTATGATATAGCGGACAACGGAGCAGGTGGGACTCCCTTGGACAACCGCGCCACAGTCCGCGCATTGACCGTATTGCCGGATTAGGGCGTTTTTAAGGGCCTCCAATATCCTCAATCATTCAGTGAAACATAGTAGAAGTACTGTAGTAAAAATTTTGACAAACTTCAAAGGAAAATACCTACAACTAATCACCATCAGTCAACATCTAACCAAAGACAATTATATTTTTTTAAGCAGTAATTGAGCCGGCTCATCCGTAGTGATAATTCGGGCTCATAGAATACTTAGCGTGAAACGGTACTTATACTGTGTTTCGCAGAGTAAGTGAGGACATCGGTACCTCTTAAAAGTGTCGCTTAGACGGCGTAAAAAACCGGCAATTCAGCCAAAGCAGGATGTGGCGCGGTTGATCATGGGCGGCGGTGTTGTCTTACCATATAGGAGACCCAAATGCTCCGTTGTCCCCTATAGAATAAAAAATATTTAGAGTACACAATATATAGATAGGATAATATATATCGATAAGGATTATAAATAAGAGACAGATAAAGATCTCAATTCATAACATTCAACTTGGTTACGTCATCTGGCAAAAATAATTACGTCATAATTAGAGCGTCGCGATATTGTACTTAGCGTAAGTTATATTGAAGGCGTATGTGGTAGTTGTGACACCAAATTTCATTCCAACTGTTCTAATAATAATAAATGGTATTTTTTTAAGGTATAGCGGACAACGCAGTATGGTCTCCTATATGGTAAGACAACACCGCCGCCCATAGACAACCGCGCTACAGTCCGCGCATTTTTTGGTTGTGTTGCCGACTTTTTAAGCCACTTAAGCGGTTTTCTTCCGATATCCTCACTCCGTCAGCGAAACACAGTAGAAGCACCGTTTCAAGTACAACTACCATTCACGTTGAGTATTCTTTGAAACCGTGGTATCATTTCGGACGTGCCAGACCAATTAGTGCTAATATGCTTCAGCATGACTCTCCCACGAGTGCAACAGTATTAAGACACTCGTCCGGTCACTACTAAGCCTTTCCAGAGACCAAATAAATTATAAAATTAATTATAACTATCCGGAATTCAAACCAGATACCTCTCGCATCATGGTACACTTTTAAAACCACAAAGCTACGAGGCTATCAGATACTTAACTGTAAAAAAGCCGCCAATGGAACCAAAGCGTGGAATGTGGCGCGATTGTTCATGGGCGGCGATGTTCTCTACGATATAGAAAACCCACCTGCTCCGTTGTCCGCTATACCAAAAAAAATAACACACCGCTTTTCCAACGTTGGTTAAATACACAGAGAATGATTGCTTCACTTGAGTATCACCGCTACAAAAGTTGAGTTAACACGAATGTTAGCTTATTAGCAAATAGTGAACGTACTTTACTATTTTTGGAGTAGGCATATACATACTGAATCACAAGTAAGGTTATATTTGTGATTCAGTTATGCCGACAAGGCCGGCGAATCAAGAAAAATAGCCAAAATAGTTAAGTTCCATCAGTGAAATTTTATTTTAAAACTAAAAATTTTCAACCGTGGGAGAGGCATGCTTAAGCATATGCTGACGCACTATTTGAGCCGGCTTGTCCGGTGACAACACGGCCTCACAGAGTACTCAGCGTGAAAGTCTTTCGCTAAGTGAGTGAGGATATCGGAGGTTCTTAAAAATGGTTGGGTATCCTATATAAGAGAACACTGCCGTCTATAGACAACCGCGCCACAGTCCACGTTTTGGTTATATTGCCGACTATTAACTAATTTCAAAGACCTTTGATATCCTCACTCCTGCATTATCCTCTGCAAAACACAGTACAAGTACCGTTTCACTCTGAGTAGTCCTCGAGGCCTTGTAGTCACCGGACAAGCCGGCTCAATTAGTGCGTCAGCATATGCTTAAGCATGGCTCTTCCACGCGTGTGACAGTGTTAAACTCGCCCGACCACTGTTAAGCCCTTCCGGGGTCCAAATAAATCATAAATTAAAATTATAATTTTCCGCTCCGGGATTCGAGCCCGATACCTCTCGCTTCCGAGTAGGCTTATAAAATCACTAAGCACTCCTCATTTCTGAGCGTGTTCGTATAATGTCTATAATTTTAAGTTTTAATTGCCCCTATTTGAAATAAAGAACTTTGAGTGTAACAACTGTAATTACGAACAATTGTAACTTCTAAAAATAGTGTACGAGAAATAATAATAAAATCATTTATTGACTAACATCACGCTACATGGAGACGTGTAGGAGGAAGTAAATCAAGAATAATTAAAGTAATTGTTAAAAAAGTATGGCTAATGACCTAGATTTATATAATTTATACGTATGTAAAGAAAACCTTGCACTCCTTATTAAATAAGACTGTTTTCTTTATCTAGCATAGACAAAGCCTAGATGCCATCACTTGACAAGATGTCATTATATTATTTTATTAGAATTATATGAGGAATGATTAATATATATTGTATACATAATTGTTAATTTATAAGACTAGATGTAAAGCACTTACTTAAAAATTTAGGTAGTTTTTTTGGATAATACAGAAACACGCAATTGAGCTTTTATTTTTTTGTTACAACTAAAAATAACATTAATTGAAGTAATACTAGTAGAATTCATATTGTTTGAAATAGCAACGGGACAGACGGGCCTCGTGATTGTATTATCACAGTTGCTCATGGGCAATTGCAGCGCAATCCACGCTGTAGTTGTATTGCCGGATTTGTACGCCCCTTATGCGGTATTTGGGTACCCTATACCTACTTAGAATTTTGACCGGTAATGGTTCTCGGGCCAGGGATCGAACCCGATACATATAAATTTATAGCGAATTTACTCCTGTGAGAATAGACAATAAATCGCCAGAAAAGCCTTTATAGTAAATTTGACTAAAACTGCGTCAAATCCGGCAACACAACCAATGCGTGGACTGTGGCACGGTTGGTGATGGGCTGTGGTGTTCTCTTACTATACAGAAGACCCACCGACTCTGTTGTATGCTATAATAATTGGAGTGTTTATGTCAATTATATCATGCTATATTGGTTCTCTTACCGAGGATCTGGCCGTTTCCCCATACTAGTGATGGTAGCCTGTTCATCTACTTCTTCGATGACTTCATTCGCTATCTTCATACTGCCAGTAATCGCTGAAGGTTTGTTCAATGTTGGATTACTTGCAGATACCGTGAACCTAGAACCTGTAAGAAGAAACTAGGAATCAAAAACTAAATCATCAATTTAATTATAAAAAATTAAGTAATTAAGTAATTGGACGTGTTCCGCAGAGTGAATGAGAATATCGGAGGCCCTTAAAAGTGCCGCTTGAGTCGCGTAAAAAGCCGGCATTACAACCAATGTGCGGAGTTTGGCGCGGTTGTTCATGGGCGGCGGTGTTCTCTTACCATATAGGAGTCCCATCTACTCCGTTGTCCACTATAAAATAAAAAATATATAACAAACTTAAATTGATCCTTTTCGATCACCGGAACTCTGCAATACCTATAGTTGTTGGTTCCCTCAGCATCTATTGCAATTATTACGGAAAATTCTCTGAGATTTTTAGATTAATACCCGTAGCTGATCTTCATCATCGAACATCGAGGCAGAATACAAATTCATTCGTATCACCTCAATGTTTATCGTTCCATCTCTGAGCGCATTTTAAAGGCATTTTATGCGCGCCACAAGTCTTTGGTATCAGCTGTGTGTCCATGGGCGAAGGGTCGCTTATACTAAGTGAGCCTATTGCTCGTTTACTTTCGGATTCATAAAAAAACTTATCATATCCTTGCTTGGTTCTTTGTTATTTACATAAATAAACTGATACAAAATTGTTATAAGAAAAATAAGATTTTATTACGATTTAATTAAGATTTTATTTACGTCATTATTGAAGTTAAAATTAAAATGTATATAAAGACGGATAGCATAAATCTATAAAATGTACTCAAATCTTACTTACTTAGTAAAATACAGCTCACATGCACCATAAATTTACAGTAATAAAATTCTTAGTAGAATAAATTATCTACTTGGCATCCTAACAATTCATTATTCAAGTGTCGTCTTACAATTGAACATGCGAATAGATTTCATCCTATTAGGTAAATTGAAACGATGTGAAACATTCTACATAAATCCACAATGTTAAGCAAGAGATTTTGCAACAATTCTCTTAAAATCGTGTTTGATCCTTTTTTAGTGTATAGCGGACAACGGAGCGAGTGGGTCACCTATACGGTCAGAGATATCGCCCATGAACAACCGGGCTACAACCGCATTTTGCTTATGTGCCGAAATAACCTATTCCGATATCCTCACTCACTCAGCGAAACACAAAAGGTACTAGTTCTATTTCACGCTGGTATTCTATAAGCCCGTTTTATAACCAGACTAGTCAGCTCAATGCATCAGCATATGCTTCCGCATGGCTGTCCTACGCAATTTAATGAAGCAATAAACTGTTTGAATTTTTATCTTCTATCATCACTTACCTCCATCCGTTTGCGAAGGTAAAGGCGTCCGCGGATCTTCCTTCGAGAAAAGCCGTTTCAGCATCGACGTGACAGAGTTCACCCTTGTAATTGGCTGCTGAAGTGACGCCATTGAGTTACTGGATCCCATTGAGTTCCTCTCTTCTTTCTTCCCCCGCCTACTCCCACGCGATACCATAAAATGTATGCCCGATTGTGCGTCATCATTCATTTGCAATTGCTATATAGGAAATTAAATATTAATTACTATTCAATTATATCTTGCTCATATATTCTGAAATATTTTTTTTATATAAAGACAAACGAGTAGAAGGTTCAACTAGGATAAGCGGTCCTCCGCCCATGGGCACCTCCAGCCCTTGCTAGGAGTGTTAAGGGTAGGTATGTTCTATTTTGAAGGTCTCCAAGTCTTAATGGGTTAGAAATGTATCTTTATAATGAAAAACGATATTTTTTACTTCAGTAAAATTATTGAGTATCAATATAAGATAACAATTATACTATTAAGGGCCGGCAATAGAAGGCTAGAGCTGTAGGTGCCCATGGGCGGTGGACGGTTTATCTTGGATGAGTGTCGTGCTCATTTGCTTCCGTATTTATTTATTTAATACTGATAGGCTGGACATCAACACTCAAGAATGGCTTATTATTAAGCTTACTTATAGAATTTAATACTTTTTTGACGTAATTGATATAATGAAAATACTCCTAAAAGTAATTCTTTGATACCAATATACCACATTGGTACCTACCACATTAGAAAAAGGAACAAAGCGAAAAACAATACAATTTGAAGTTGATAGAGAAAGAAATTTGACTGTTTAAATATCAAAATTATCTAACATTGAGTAATATTTTAAAAAAATTGTATGTTCACTGTATCTTATACAGATAACCATTTAAAGTAAAGATAGACGTTATTTCTTCATTTAATTTGCCTTTATTTAAGTTCATTTAAGAAATATTAAATGGTACATACATAAACATGCGGTTATTATATAGTAGAACCTCCTTAAGTCGAACCTCGATTAGTTTAAAAAGAATCTCGAAATTTTTTGTTCCTCTTGTATGCAGAATCGTCTTTAATGTACAAAGAATGTAGATAAACGAAAAAATCTGATGGAGCCCTGATATCAACCACGGAGTCCTGGACATTTGCTCAAAATACCCACTGGGAAAGAGGGCTCTGGTATGTGTACATGTTGGTAACACGGATTATTAGTATGTCGGTATGTTGGTACCATTAAATAAATCGCAGTTTCCCAAACTATGTTTTTTATTCTATAGCGGATAATGGAGCAGGTGGGTCTTCTATATAGTAAGATAACACCGCCGCCCATGTACGCCACAGTACGTGGTAACTGTATTATTTATTTGGTATAATACCAACCACCAACCGTCTTTAAGTCGAAATAAGTCAGTAAATCCGCCCAAGTAATTTTGGTACATACTATAACTCGAAAAATGTATTCTATGTAACTCGAACATAGTAATTAATATTTTTACCTAACCTGAGTCTAATATTTATATTTTATATTGTACATCTTGGTTTCTTAGAAAGCAATTAAGGAGTATACAGTGTATTGAATAATCACGAATTTCTGACTCACAAATACATATTTGCTTTCACGTCAGGTGTTTGATTTTCTAACTTAAAATTTATAAGAATTAAGTCGAATGAAAATTGTCTTTTTTATATGAATACCCAGTTATATTATATAGAATAGCTGTTCTTGGCCAGAAAGTCCTTAACAGCTTAACGCGGGCGAACGATCTTTTTTTTGAATGGCAATCTGCTTCCCGTACACGCTGCTCAACTTAACACGGTCTTTGGGGAGAAGCCGTAGGCGCACTGTCGATTTTCAGCCGCGAATAACGCAAGGGCGTTATTCGCGGTAAGGTAAGGTAAACTCCGCTTGGGCCGTCGTTAGTGGTAGAATGGTCTCCAAAAGCAAAGATCATTCCAATTTTTTTTATCAATTTTTAATTAATCCAATTCATGATCAATCCACATCACACCGATATGACTGACAGCAAAGTTGGGTTCTCGCCATCAATTCCGACGAAGGCAGTTTTCTAGCGGTTCCTACGTAGAATCCTAACATCTATTTTATCATCCCCTTTGATGTTCGATTCATAGAGGTTCTACTGTATTTTGTTAGAAAATGGAGAGATAGGATTAAGACTTAAAACATTCAGAGCAAATATACAGCTCACTAATAAAACACAGCGTTAGCGTGAATTTTAATGATAGTACAACAAAAAAATTAAAAAGACAAATACAGAAGAGTACATGGTTAATACGGTACGTCAAACATTATCACAGAACATAAAGTGATATAATATATATAGTTATTAATTATTAATACTGACTGTTCCAAAAATATAAGAAAACGTATTTTTTAAGCCTACAGACGGACAGACCGATATGAATCTTAGATATCACTGCCGGCATGTGTTATATTGTCGACTATTTACACCTCTTACGCGATGTGCTAAGCTTGGTATGCCTCTGATATGCACACAGAGGAATAGTACAAATACATCACGCTGGTATTTTGTGAGTCCATGGTATCACTCCGTACGAGCCTGCCCAATAAATGCATCAGTATAGTTCTTTCACGGGAGATAGTGTTACGACACTTACCCCAGCAACTGTAAAGCCCTTCTATAACATAAATACAATTTGTAAATACTTTTATACAGGGAATCGAACTCTGTAACCATAGCGTCATGGTTACGTCATAGACTTTCATAGCCATAATTATGTATACATCTGAGAACGTGAATCACTCATTTTAAAGCTACTGTCATTATTTAAGAACGCGTCTCAATAACTATTGTGAAAATAAATTACTATGTAAACAAAGCGACATATTATATTTAAAATATTAATTTAATATTTTCCTGTGTTCAATAAATTAGCCATTCGCAGGAGCTCAATATAAATGGCGTACCTAAATTATTAAATTAAATTCTGTGTACACACAAATCCTATGTTTATTTGTTTTTTTATTACTAAACTAATATTATTAAGATTTTTTACTCCCGTGCCGGCTCGTACGAAGTGATACCACGGGCTTACAAAATACTGAGCGTAAAACGGTACTTGTACTGTGTTTCGTGTGTAATGATATCGGAGGCCCTTTAAAATGCCGCCTGGCGTAAAAAGCCGGCAACAACCAATGCGCGACTGTTGTCCATGTGTTCTCTTAACATATAAGAGACCCACCTGCTCCGTCGTCCGGTATACCATTAAAAAGGTAAAATTTGTTTGTGATGTTGTATGGGTATCTTTGGATCTACTGAACCAATCTTAAAAATTCTTTCGCAAAAATAAATTAATGGATTTTCTTTGTAGTCGGATTTGCAACATCGAAGACAGTTGACTTTCTTACGAACCCTACCTTAACGATGCTATAACATTCACTTCTATAGAGTTTTTTTAGCCGATATCTTTTTTTAAAACAGTAAGGCAAAGGAGCAGGAGACTTACCTCAGATTAGGTCATCCGCCCATGGTCATCACCAGTATTTACTGGATGGCGGATGCGTTGTCGATATCTAACAATGTTGCCAGTATATAAATGACCATATCAATTATATAGTTGAATAAACGATAATTATTGGAACAGTCAATAGAGTTAGCTATATTATTTACCACACTACCTCATTCTCAATGTTAGTCAAAAGAGTTGCCATATCATTTATTCATCGTAATAAATTGAATTAGCGGAACTAATACAAGCAGTAATGTTTATTATATCATTGTGTTATAAAGATTACCGGTTCCGCCTTGCTTTACAATTAAAAAGTTTTAAATACGTATATATTCTTTACCTAAGTTAAATACTTTTTCTAAAGATATATCCTAAAGTAGGTATGACCATAGATAAATGCTCATAATAAATTAAATAAATTTTTGTTGTTTATTTTATAAAAACTGTCCATGAATTCCTAGGGGTCTGAAATTGGTTAGGGATCGCTGTCCTATAGCATGGGTTCACTGATGGTAAAATTTGACAGCCTCGTAGCTAAGCCTACCACGAAGTAAGAGGTATCAATTCTACTCCCGCCGGGATTAAAAGTTTATTCGATCTTTGGAAAGCTTTAGCGGTGGTGGGTCGGCTCGTCGGAAGTGTTACCACTGCCGCACATAGCAGCGTGAAACAGTACTTTTATCGTTTCGCGAATGACGATATCTTAGGACCTTGAAATTATACTGATCAAGCGGCGTAAAAAGCCGGCAACACAACTTAAGCGCGAATTGTGGCGCGAATTTTATTAGCACTTATGTGTATTTAAACAGTTTGAGCGGTATAATTTCAAGGTCTTATGATATCCTCACTGATCCCTCAGCGAAATACAGTACTACTACTGTTTCACGTTGGTATCTGTGAGCCCATATCACTTCAGACGAGCTGGCTCAGTTAGTCGGTCAGAGAATTCGAACCCAGTTCTTTTTCAAATTTAAAAGCCACCTGTCCGGTAAGAAATAATTTGTGATATGCAGAATATATAGTGTTATTTTAATTTTGTAACGATCAACCGAATACGTAAAAATATTTTAAATGAAGACATTAGAATACCTTAATTTTGATTGATTCATCTTAAATGCTCATTTCCTGCGTAATTTCCGCTTTTAGTAAGAGTTTTGTTAAGTATTTAATCACTTATCAAAAATCGCTTGAAACATTGAAAGAACTCTCGCGAACTTTTGTTTTACCAAAAACGAGAAACTGTAAGAAATTATGTCGCAAAACGGAAATATCTAACATTTCCGTTCATGGTAACTTACGAAAACCAAAACCTAGAAACACTCCCACAGCCGTAGTACCTGGCAACCCTTACACCACACTGCTAAGCATCAGAGCAGCGTGCATGCTTATAACTTCATGTATCTAACCTCGGGCGGGGCGAACTTGTAACTCACGGTGTTTGATGGTATCATCTCGTCGATCTTCACGCTAGATGGGTTCACTGTGACCATACTACGCTGTCTTGCTGGTACGGCCACGCGAGCGGTCGAAGGCTCGGGGTGTTCTTCACGCTGGTTCTCAGTGGCTATTGTGTATGGTAGCTCTGATGGGAACACCTCGTCCCAGTATTGGTCCTTGATGAGTTCCGGATGCTCGTGGTGCATTTCATCAACGATCATGTATGATACCTAAAAGATATATAGATAATTAATCTTATTTTAGGGATAGTTTTTTTTGAAATGCCTAACGGTGTTGGCATAAGGCTCTTACAGGTTCTCGCGGACTTTGGGCGAGAGTTTGTTTTATGCCGCGACTAGCACAAGGGTGTCTCCTGCGAGACACGAACCTCGGCGTGGCCCGGGCGCCTGAGCGGTCGATCGGAAGCTCACCGGAGTGAGCTTTGCGACATATATTGGTCCTCGCCTCCGTTTCCGTCGGAGGCTGTTTTTAGCGTATTCCTTACACAGAACTCTATCATCTGATTTGATAGGGCTAGCTATTATTCCCTTCGACAATAACAAGTAGACAAAGGTTAACTTTAGGCAGTAAATTAACTAAGAATTCAGAATGTATTCCTAACAACTTCCAAACATCTTTTTTTTTAGATTTTATTTCTTTTACCTACAAATATTTTCATAAATAAAGTTTGAAGTAAAAATTGTAATATAGTCAAAATACATTTTTTTAAGCTATTTAGACTTTTACATTCATAACTTATAATATATCGTCATGTTTATTATGATAGTTCAAAGCTAAAATTGTGGTAATTATTTAAATTTAGGATTAGTAATTTTAGGATTCATTTGCATAATATTAAAAAAAATTATCATCTCTAATTTGACACGAATGTACCTTTTAAGTACATACCTGCAAATTTCTGTCAATCAACCAGTTCACTTCAAAGTCGTCGTCATCTTCTCCAAATGGATTGATCAGCGACTCGGCGACTTTAAGCCAACCCATATAGAAAAAGAACTCGAGCGTCGTGAAGACGGGGAAATAGAGGTCTATGTTGCTAATATAGACCGACTCACTATGGGATTGAAGTTTGTTGTCCACCCATTGGCTTCCCAGGGCTGAAGTTATGAAATATGAGTAAACAGCAATCGTCACCACCTGAAAAGAAGTGTGGAATTCACACAGTACTCCACATGGACATGACAGGATTTTGATAGCTTTTATTGAGCCAGATTAGACGGCTTTCTGGTTAGTAAGATTGTGGCGCAGTTGTCTATG
>DWCF01005661.1:0-13763 GCA_018230265.1 Delias oraia
GGGCAACCGCTGGATCCACATCGCTCAAGATCGCAGCGGGTGGGCGTCTTTGGGGGAGGCCTATGTCCAGCAGTGAATTTAGATGGGCTGATGATGATGATGATGATGAGTTACTATAGCTTTTTTATTAATTTTCAGGAAGCTTAGGTATATAATATTCTATACGCTAACATAACATTTGAGTACACTCATTTCCTGTATAGATAGATACTAAGTTATATTAATATGCTAATTTATATAATTGAAATTTAAATAATTGTCAATGTAAATTTACGTTAAAAAATGTGAAAATGCAATGTGTTCTTTGCTCGTTAGCACGTCAATCTTTTTAATTTGTATCCTATGGGTAAGACTTTTACAGTTTAAAATATAATAAAATAAACTTAACCAAATTAGGTTTGGTTATATAACTGATAATTATTTGGAGCAAATAAAATATTTTAATATATTTCAGCAAGTTTCAGCGGCTGTCGTCAATATACAACTAAACGATGGCTACAAAATCCCAGCGTTTTCTTTTGGTACATATGCTCTAGTAAGTATTACATAAGTTTAAAATATTTTTAACCCAGATCGCTTTTGTGTTAAGTATTGCTAGAGATAGAGTGTAGACTATAAATTTGTTGTGTTCGTTTGGTTTATTGAAAAAAATACTGTATCAACTACTATTGAATCAATTTCTGCTAGGCAAATATTCTGCAATCGGAGTGAAATCGACATAAAACATCATAAAACTTCCATCCCTAAGGTACACGCTGCCATATATTTATTATTTACATTCTTAATAATTCATTTTATTTAATATAACGCCAGTTATTCACTATTTGTTAGAAAACCCCTACACAATCAGTTATAAAAGCAATAGAAGCAGGATATAGACACTTTGACACAGCAGCCTTGTATAAAAATGAAGAAGATATAGGAAGAGGTCTCCGGGATACGATCCAACGGGGCATTCTAACTCGCGAGGAACTCTTTATTACAGGAAAAGTAAGCATTATTTAAGAGTGTTGCAACAACATGTGTTGTTCGATATGATAGGTTCTTCAATATTTCCTCAAAATTTTTTACTAGTGGGAGAGCGATGCTGAAGTATATACTGACGCACTAATTTGACCGGCTCGTCTCAAGTTATTATAAATTGTAGCTGTACTTGAAACCGAGTTTCGTGACTGATCATATATAGGAGGCACTTAAAATAGCCGCTTAATTGGCGTTAAAAGCCGGCAACACAATCAATGCGCTGACTGTGGCGCGATTGTCCAAGGGCGGCGGTATTATCTTACTATATAGGAGACCCACCTGCTCCGTTTTCCACTATACCATAAAAAAGTGTATAAAGTTATCCTAAGTATATTCATTCTAACTAAATCAACATTTCGCTTATAATGTATTTAAAGTCACCTTTAATCGATCAATCGTCAGTCTAACAAAATCACTAAAAAGCAATTTGTATGCGTAACCTTCACTTAACATCAACCACGGAGTTTTTATTTTACGATAACAACCTCAATTATGAAAGGCATTATTTAGCCAATGTTTTTTAACCATACACTTAAATGTAATTATATATTTTCATAATTATGGAATTGTTGCTTTATCTCGAATACAGAGAAAATTGTAATATAAGATTTTTTTTTCAGTTAAATTCTAATTTTCATCGCAAGGATCAAGTGATTCCAGCGCTACAGAAGACTTTGAAAAATCTCGATCTGGATTACCTTGATCTGTATTTGATTCATTTACCGATGGCTACAACGGTATTTGTCTTTTACAAATCATAGAAGAATCATTCATTAAAAATATAAGCTGTTGAGTTGAGAAATACGCATTTCGACTGGATTTGTTTAAACTTTATTTCAGACAATAATAGTTGCAAAATAGTTTTTTAACGCCAATTCTATACTAATTAAATTTATTCCTATCCTGGTCATTGTTATAACATAATTTAGAATGTTTGTAGTGTTCGTGTTCGTAGTCGGATTAATTAATCCAACAAAATCAAAACAACAAGATTGATCTTTAAAACTCTGATTATGTTTTAAATTGTATTGTACAGAATGAAGGGGAATTTCTTTATTTGGACTACATAGAAACATGGCGCGGAATGGAAAAAGCCCAACGGCTAGGATTGACGAGATCCATTGGTTTGTCCAACTTCAATAGCAGACAAATTAATAGAATCTTGACATACTGTGATGTACCACCTGCTGTGAACGAAATTGAGGTATTTTAACTCTTAACGAAAACGAGAACTAATATTGGTTTTTATGTCATTATACATATACAAAATTAACTTAATTTGTCTTTAAATATAACTCTATCTATAACTTCTATGTAATCTGTACTTGTATATTATGTTTCGCTTTTATTATGTTCTGCACGTTTTAATATGTTCTGTATTAGTTATGTAAAAGATAAATCGAAACAAACTTAAATTAGCTCAGCGCCTGAAATACTTTTGAAGGAAGGTGCATCGTGTCGTAAACATTATTAAAGTAACTTAGGAGAAATTCTTTTAAACTTTCTAATATTTTTACCAGATTTTTAATTAATTTCAAGAAGAAAACTACCTTCTAATAGGTACGTATTTAGTATTAAAGGCTAAACCGACTTCGTTATAAGTTATTAACAAATACAGGTCCACAATACTGGTCTTTTGGTGCTTATGATTTTTTAAAATTCAAACGTTTCTCTTAGTGCCGTAATACTTAGTAAGATTTGGTAATGTGCAAATACATATTTCAGGTTAATCCAACGTTTCCAAATCTTGCTTTGGTGTCATATTGCAAAGAAAATAATATTCAAGTAATGGCCTTTTCACCTTTTGGTTTTATGGTGCCGCGACGATACGATTTAGAAAAATTCAGTCCGCCGTTCTTTGATGATCCATATTTCAAACAACTAGCAAAGAAATATGGAAAGAATACTTCACAGATAGCTATGCGTTATTTGGTAAATTATATTGTTCTTATTAATAATAAGTGATCTTACCCGTGGGAGTGCCATGCTAAAGCATATGTTAACGCATTAATTGGGCCAACTCATCCGAAATGATAGCATGGGCTCACAGATAGAATACTCAGCATGAAACGGTACTTTTACTTGAAAATTGTACTTCTCCTGTGTGCCGCTGAATAAGTCAGCATATTAGAGGCCCTTAAAAATTCCGTTTAACCGGCGTAAAAGCCGGCAACACACGTGACCTAGTTGTTCATGGGCGGTGATCTCTTACCATAATTATAGGAGACCCAATATGGTTGAATAATACTAATTGACTATGAACTAGGAAATTTAATCTTAAAATCAGTCTCTATTTCGAATATTAGAATATATAATACTTAGCTATCATTTACACAGTAGTTAGTGTGAATTCATTGCGTTTCGCTTAGATATGTATTATTATTAATAAAACCATTTCTTTGATTTTTCAATTAAAATTATGGCCATCCTTGCGTTCGATATGAAACTCTTCAAACAATTGCTGCGGGGAGAGGAAAAACGGAAGGGTTATTTTTTAATGAAAATGATGGCCAACGAGCAGGAGGCTCGCCTACAGTAAGCGATCATCTGCCCATGGACACCCCTAAATGTATGTATAAAAGTTGATTTTCAATTTTTCAGATTGATCGTAATTTAATTCCAATTCCACGATCGGACAACGCAACGCATATTACAGAAAACATCAACGTTTTCGACTTTCAATTGGCAGCTAGTGAAGTCTTGAAAATTAATACATATGACATAAATACAAGGGTATATGATTTGGGGCAATACAGCTATCACATATATTATAGTTTTAATCAATCTTAAGAAATTTATATTTCTAATAAATATACCAGTCTATTCCTTATCTTTAATTTATTCGTAATATACCTACAGCTTTTGATTTAAGGTGAAGCTTAATTAATAATACGCAGTTAAGTCGCTTATATGTATAGAGTATTTCAAATAGGGTGGCAAAAACCGATGCCAAAATACCATGGCAACATGTAACGGTAACGGTGAAACGTTGGTGGTGTAAGTTGTAGTGTTCGTAACTGCAAATGTTGCAAGCATTGTACATTTTACGGCAGATGGAGGTCCTTCAAAGTTTACTCTCCAACCATTGAAGACCAAATTTGAGACAACCGGTTCGGTAAACAACCAACCAACAACTTTACGTCAAAGAAACGCCATCAGCCGAGAACATCGCCGATGTACGTGAGAGTGTTCAGGAGTCTCAGGTAGTCGATTTCTTGCCGTGCTCAAGAACTCAGCCTTTCGCAGACTTTAACTTGGAACTTGCGTTGGGACTGAGGCCTGCATCTGTACAAGATCCAACTGACCTAAGAGCTTAACTTAATGACTAGACAACACCTAGTGTTTGCTGATTTTAAAATCGATCCGTCCTTGTTGAAAGACCCTATATATTAATATTTGCTTTTTAGAAATTATTTAACAATGGAAAAGGAATATGGATATAAAAAAATCAAATAAAAAACATATTTATTATAATATACTTACGCTAAAATGTATAATTAAAGCTAAAAAACTTTATATAAAAATAATAAGAAATATATATCATTGTAACTAAATTTAGATAATATATATCGTTTGATTTAATTATTACCAAGTCCTTATAAGTATGAATTTGCCAAGATTTATTTAAAATACAACGATTTATGTAGTCATTTAACTGTGACAAGCATAGACGAGCTTCGTCGATGAAATAATTATCATTTTAATTAGTTACGTATAATAGAGTGCTTATCCCTGTTGTACTATCGTTTCAATCAATTGCAAGTTGTCGGAAGGAACCATCAATACCAAACAGTTCATCGTAATTGGTAGGCCTCCCGGGGCGAAGGCTTTCATTCGCAATCAGAGCGTCTTGAGCCTTGAACCATTCGCGGTATTCAACTAACTTTTGCGTCCATTTTTCTGTAAATAAAATTAATTCAGAACTTAACATCAATCAGTTTTAATTTTAATTTTTTAGTTTAAAATGATATAGAATCTTTATCTGATCATCCTGGGTAAATAGAAATTACAAGCGAAATAGAAGTTAAGATTGCCTGCCTGCCTTTTTGACTATAAACACTATGTAACAGACGCAGAAATCGGTTTCTTTAAATTTCTAGTAAGAATAATGGAATCGCATGTTTCTTTTTATGTTCTTACCTTGCAAAGAGTTCATAGTATCAGAATTTCCTCCATATTCTATAGGCAACATATCTTGCGGTACGTATTTATAAAGATCTTTCAGGTCTCTATGTATGAATATCTGAAATAAAAAGAAACATTTCAGAATTAACAGATAGCGATAAAATTTGGTATATGAAAATTAATAAAACTTGAGATAACTTCAGTTTCGGATTAGGTTTTATTAAAAATCCTTTAATTATAAAAGTATTTTGAAGACCTCTATAAATTTCTGGCAGCTTGGTATTATGTTATGAGTTATTGGACACTAAACCCGCACTTTCATTGAATATAAATAATAACGAATACATCATACTGCTGAGTGTTATGCAGAGTTGTTCGAATTTATGTCAACCTGGTAGGTTGTTTTCAATTTCGTGTGAGGTTTTTAAAACAATGGCCGTGGTCACTATATACATCGCATAAACACACTATTACTTCTAAATTTGAAATATTTTTAGCAAGTAGATTTATTTCCTTCTTAAAGAAAACTAATACGACTTGGGGACCATCAATAAAAGAGCGTAAACGTTCCTTAAAGGCCGGTAACGCATCCACGGCTCTGCAAGTGCTGGGGTTGTCCATGGGCGGAGGAACGCTTGCCATAGCGAGCCTCCTGCTAGTTTGCCACCAGTGGTTTAAAAAAACGAAAATATTATTAATAATTTTAAATTTTGCAAAGAACATCTAGACAAAATTATAATATTTTATAATTAAACTTTTTTCGAAATTAAATTACGTTTCTCTTGTAAAAACTAACTAATACCAATATTCTGCTTTATAATAGAAACCAATATAAATCTGAAAAACAAGTTATCTCACTTGCACATTAGTGCCGTCTCACTTTAGTCATACACAGGTAACGGTGTGCAAGCGAGAGATCATAATTCGTACCACCATGTTAAGGTCCTTCTTTAACGAGCCGGGTTCTCAGGTTTAAACTACTCCTTGTAAAACATAAACCCCTAGTGCTCAATGTTTTAACGTTTTAAGCTTAATTAATAAAACAAGTTTTTTTTAATTTAACACAGAAATATAGGAACACTTACGCGTTTCCTGATTTTCTCTTTGAGGAACGGCTTTACAAAGTTTACGAATCGTTCCACAATAGGTGAAGTATTAATAACATGAACCTCCTTCAATTTAACTGGATATGCTTCCTGAAAAACCAATTAAAAAAAAATCAAAAATTTTTAATCATAAATTTGTAGTTTAATAGGATGTAGGTTTAACATATAAATCGGTAACTTTAGTATTTGTATTCTTGACATTTTAAGGATAAAATTTTCTAAATACCTGTACACAAATCATGAATTTCTTGAGAGTAGAAGGCGTCAGTTTTGTCAGTAAACTGGGCCCTAGAACTGCTCCATCCAGGACATAAATGTCACCAGCAACGCCTTCGATCTCTTCCATAAGTCGTACATCTCCTATCATGAGAGCTAGTTTCAGGGTGTCAGTCACTTGCTGAGGTGTGAGGGTTGAATCAAGACCTAAAAAAATAAAATTAATAAAGATCTGGATAATCTAATTGATGAAAACATATAATTGTATTGCTGTATTCATTTAGATATACTTTCGTAATGAATGAATGGACGACATCACGTTTTTCTAAAACTTTATTTTATCTATAAAAAATCAATGCAACGCAATAGAAAAAGCTGAATGAATGTTGTAATTTATAGTAGATGTAAAGACTACAAAAAAGATAATATATTCTGTTTAATAGTATTCTTTAAATATTTATTTAATTTTTAATATTTATTTATTTTTAATACATCTCAATTAATAATTAATGGTTGAATAATGCGAAGTCAAAGCCAATTTTATGTGACTTAATATTCTCCCATAGTATTATTAGTTGATTAAAATCTACTTGATGTTTAAGGCAATATGATGTCATGAAGCGTCGTTGTGATTCAATCTATAGTGTTTTCCTGGTATGGGTTTAGTATGCAAACCATTACTTATACTTTATGGTCATTTGTTTTTATTTCAAATATGCCTGTGTATCTTGAAAATAACATAAAATGAAACTGTCATCTTTGGTTCTAACTAAAGGTTTAGAGATTTCTTTTTTATTTTGTAAAATAATGCATTATTTATTATTTACCTCTGCATATTGTGACTCGTCGTCCATTAGGAGTAATTCCTGGCAACGGTGGCCCCTGGCTGGGATATAACGGTTGATAATATTTATAATAAATTACTAAACACAACATATTTTATTTATATTAATAGGGGGAAATAAATTTCTGAGTTCATTTCCGGCAATCAAAACCGAAGAATAACAACTTTACCATTTATTTGAATGTTAGGTAATGTTGTTTTGTTGAATTAAGATATAATTTGCAACAGGAAGTTGGTAAATCATCGGCTCGACGAAATACCTAACACTTAATTCATGAGATTACACAAGTTAAATGCACCAAAGAATCCTAAAGTCATATAATTTTGTTTATTGTTCTTCATTTCAAATCTAAACATTTGATTATAAAACGTCATATAAATGTTATTTAATATATTTTGCGTTTTCAATTTCGCAATGACTATAGTCTATATAGAATTCAATTTGAAAACACCAAAAGCATTTCTAAATTCACTATATTATATTTTGCCGTGTGGTAAGGTGACATTCGGATTAATAGACGAAATTCCAGATATTAAACATACTCACAGCTTAGATCGCAGTACATCACGTAAAGCAGTGCTGGCGGCGTCTCTGTTCGTAAAGAACTCAGGACAGGCTGCTCTCATAGTGAAGTACATATCGAGTTTTCTTTTACATTTCTCAAGAGAGAAACTGCTGCCGCGAAGGAATGTCATCAAAGCATTATCCTCTGAAAATATCATAGAATTAATAAAAAATTTAACGCACCCATGGGAAAGCCACGCTGAAGCATATGCATATGCACTAATTGTTGTATATTAAATATTTATTTTACCCTTACCCCATTGATCAGGTAAATGAGGCTGCTTCTTCAACCACTCCTTAATGGTCGCTAAGTCCTTGTCTCTGGTGTTGACATCCTCCTTCAATTCTTCTCTTATTTTCTTCCAGACGTCACCAGACGGCTGGACCATCAGCTCCGATTTAATCTTCATTATTACTGAAACAAGAGTGCAATGCCGAATTAGCAAGCTGAACTCGCAAGGCACATCACATGGTGGTCCAAGGGTGTGGCATATGTCCAGCACTGGACGTCTTACGGCTGAAATAATGAAGAATGCAATAAATTAACGCTGCAAAATGACTTCAGGAAGCATTTATAATTTAATGCACTGCCAGTATAGGACAGTAGTTATTTTACATCGTCAATAATTACAAAATAGTTTTCTTCGACGTCTCAGTAAAATTGAACATCGAAGTAAGAATATTTCACAGTTAAATGGCAATCATACATATTCAAAAAATTTTAGGTTTGTTTTACGTTGTCTATACTTAATTTAAAGTTTTGTAATGAATGAATTAGATTAAATAATCAGTATTATATCTATATTATATTTAAATAGTATTTCCTAATATTTATTAAAATGTATGTTGCGGATTAAATGGTCCTTGACATAAAATCTTTCGCGTAGTTATAAAAATGTTGTAATATTGATCAAATGTTAAAATTATTGGGTTACGTGTATGTTTATTATGAAATTTATATTTGTAAGTACATGTAGATATACATAAAAAGATATTCATACAATCAATATATGCGTAAATAAATCGATAAGTCGACTACGTCAAAAATAACATCTCTTTTACCCACAACTGATACTGATAATCTTTGTTCCAGAGATGTAATATTTCCTCCGTAGAATTAGATTATTAGCTTCCGCAAACACTTGTTTCAACGGTCATAACAGCAAATACAGTTGTGGCCATTCACCTTAATGCACAAAAAGATGAATGTGTTCATATAGAGCTAAATTACATTAAAACAGTTCTAATAAAAATATGATGCCCAAAACCTACGTGAAATCAATTGTTGAGTAATCGTAAATTCACCTATACTTACAACATGGCTATGTAACTTTGATGGCAACACATTAGACTCCCGGATATAAGCAATATGTAGTCAACGACTTATAAATCTGTTTGACAATATTGTTAGCCAATATTCGCTAAACAAGACTACGTAAGATATATCAAGATATTGACAAATATACTATTTACACAGTGATGTTTGTTTATATTTATTAAACATGTATATTTAATAAAAATATTTAATCATATCCAGTATATCAGAGCATTGTAGCTTAATGGTTTTATAAGTCTACCATGAAGCGGTCGAGAGGCATCCATGGGTTGTCCGTGGGCGGCGGTGTTTCCTTACTATATAAGAAACCCGCTTGTCCGCTATTTCATAAAAAAATATGAAAAACTGGGTGAACCAGAAGAAGGGTATGATTTCTTTTAAATCACTCTGATAACGTAAAATATTAATTACATGTAATCTTTATGTATATTTTGTTATTTGAAGCTTCATTGTATAAAAATGAAGCCAGCGTTTCACAATTGAATTTTAAAAATATCCTAATTTTATTAAAACTAGTAAAATGTGATAACCAGAGAGATAAGATGATGGAATCAATTACTGTAATAGGATTTAGAACGTTATCATTTAGAACGTGTGTTAATTAAAGATAACAGTTTGCATGAGAAAAGACACAGTACTGAGAACTGAAAGAATGAATGGTGAGTTTTGAAATGAATTTGACGAAATCGTCTCATGTCAAGGTTATTCGGACATATAATAGAATCTCATAACACTTGTTATGGGTTTTACAAATACATTTATGACGGAACCTGTCATCCTATTTCATAACTAACGAACAATGATTTAAATACATATTTTACAACCGCACCGTTCATATTTTTACCACCGTTTTTATATTTTAATTTTCGTGAAAAATTTGTCTTTATTTTTGTTTGTATCGCTGCCTTTAGTGTAGGAATAATAAAAAATAAACTAACATTGAATACCATATTGCAGTCGGTTGAAAAGATTATCATAGATATTAAAGATTTACGTACCTATTTAATTATATTAAAACTAAGCACTAGGTTATGTACCTCGATTTATAAAACGGATTTAATAGTATGGCGTAACAATATATCTTATTATTAAAACGCATATTAGTATAATTAAAGATTTCTATTTCATTCACATTTAAATATTTATAAAATCACTTTTACAATACTTAATAGAAATATTTGTTTCCATATTCAATTTTTTACTAAGTGCTGAAAATGTTTGAATACAGTAACTAGTAACAGAAATACACAAAAACAAAATTAAAATTTTTAAACAGTTTTAAATTAATTTTTTTAATGTAATAAAATGGTATTGTTAAAGCAAATAAAATTCATTATTTGTTAATTTATAAAATAGAGGTTGTATAAAAAATAAAAAAGATACTTACGATATTTGTTTCGTCAAAATAAAGCACAGACCCGACTCTAGAACGGCAATCAATGTGGCACACACTGATGAACTGACCTCGGTCTGCCTCTCTCTGCCTTATTGAGAAATTTCTCAGAGCTAAGGTGCTCCTATGCTTTGCTCACACCCACTACTTTATGATTGATGAATACTGCAGTAACTAGCGCTAGTTCATTCAGTATTATTTAATAGCGATTCACATAATCATTATAAATATAAATATTTTATTACTTTCGAGCTGTGTTGACTCAAATATATATTTTAAGATTTAATGATAAAATAAAAAACTTATTCCATCATGTTTGGGGCAGGGTTTATGTAAGCGCAAGATTTCAATAATCCATTCATTTAATTCCTTATTTGATCATTTTTGGAGCTTTGTTATCCTAAGATAATTAACATATATAAATCAATCTTTGTGATTCACTATTTGAAATTAATTTACTATTGACCTGTCGGTGGATTCGGTAATAGTTGAAATTGTTATTTCATTTGTTTAAAAAATAATTTCTAAATTATAAGCATAAAGTTAGTTAACAGTGGAATTTATAGATAAATTTTTGTTTTAGCATTCGTTTGAGCATTAAACGCTCCTTCTTCCTTACATCATTAATCTGACATTAAAAATTTGAGATATCAGAACAAAATATTAATTGGGATGGAGTATCTTTGCCTAAGTTTATTATCATGACTCTGAGATTCCCCTATTCGTTTAAGGTAGTATGGTTATAATGGGATCCTTTTTGATTACAAAGGATTTCCTGCGAGTCATAAATTTAACGCATTTTTAAGCTATTTTAGAAACAATGCTTAATTCATAATTATAATTAATTTAATAATAGATAATTTGAAATCATAATTTTATAAATATGTAAATATTAGGGTGGTTATGGAAGTTTATTATTTTTATGGAAACGGTGGCAAACGAGCAGGAGGCTCATCTAGGATAAGCGGTCCTCCGTCCTGCGTCCTGCAGAGCCACGGGTGCGTCGCTGGCCTTTAAAGTGTAGGCATGCTCTTATTTGAAGAGACCCAAATCGTATTAGTTTGAAAATAGCTTTTTGGTTGGAATGAGCTGCAGTTATTTTTACACAGATGCCACACCGAAGCAACGGTAGTTTGTTTTCGTAATTAAATTCATTAAATTACGGGGATGATGTCAGTTAGTTCATTACTATGAATATAAAGAGTTACATATATTTTTGAAAGAATTCACCAATAAAAAGTAATTTAAATGACCCTACGTGAAATAAAAATATTAATTTTCATAGCAACTGTAGATAATCATATACATATACTAAGTTTTATTTTATTAATTATATGACACTTGTTAAACGTATTGAGGAGGATCGTATCAGTTAGCGTCGAATATGCAATTAATTCATATTAATTGTTCCTTGTCATTAAATTGTGCAATTGATGGGTTTTACAAACGACCATGAAGTTAGATACGAAATTGTTGCTCATTGCACATTAACTATTGCATATTATAAGCATCCATGATGTTTTGTTGGTTCTAGGTTGATTTTGAGAGTTGAAACGCATGTAACAGAAACATACCATTAACTAGCGGCTCGGTTATCAAAATTATGAACCTAGAATGCTCTGATTTTTGGATAGAATTAGCTTGTCTTTGCTAAATACCTTAGTCGTATTTTTTGTACACATCAACTAAACAGTGATTAATTTAATTACATTTTGTAGAATGACATTTTTATTTTTAAACCACATTTGTTAATGCAGGTGTGTGTAGCTTTGATACTTTTTCCTATGGACTGCAGATTTTGAAATGTTATTCAGCTACAGTACACTTTATCGCCCTAGGCTGCTAGTTATCTTGCTTACTCTAGGTCTTCAAACTTCGTTTAAAAGTACACCTGAACATGTTAACTTCCTGATCCATATTAGTTCCATATATACACATATTATATTGGAGCACGGCTATTGTTAATAATAAATGATTAAAAATATTTCCTAATGCGGCCAACAATGTCACATTGTTCATTGTTTTATTATTGTTTACCTATTGTGTACTCTTAATAAATAAGGGGAAAGTAATTTGCTCTACTTAATCAATGGAGGTCGGATTGCCACAATACTAAAGTCTTTACTTTTTACATATAGAAAACATAGCCAAGTGTATAGATAATGTAAATTGCTCAAATAATAGAAATATGTAAAATGCCTATGAATTAGTTGCTAAAATTTCTCCAGACTGGGAAATTAATATGAAACATTCGTCCAATGAATTCTGCCATCAACGTTTATCAAAGTTTTTTTATGCTTTAGCGGACAACGGAACAGGTGGATCTTCTATAGCCCATGGACAACCACGCCAAAATCCGCGCATTGGTTGTGTTGTCGGTTATTAAAGCCATTTAAGTGACATTTTTAAGGTCCTCCGATATCTTCACTCACACAGAGAAACACAGTAAAAGCAAATTTCATGTACAACTACTATTATATGTTGATTATTCTGTGACAAATTAGTGCGTCAGCATATGTTTCAGCATGTCTTTTCCACGGTCGCGACAGTATTAAGACAATCGTCGGGCCAGTGTCAAGCCCTTCCAGAGACCTAATAAATTATAAATCAAATTATAATTTAAAATTTTCCGGACCGGGATTCAATCCTGATACCTCTCGCTTCATGGTAGACTTCAAAAGTTTTTATAAAAGCTTAATTTTTTAAATAAATTAATTATCTACGACATTTGTCTAACTATAGTAATTACGTCACAATAAGTGTTCTTTTATTTCTAAAAATTGAAGGGTCGTCTGTTTAAAATGCCTTCATTTGTACCTTGTCATTATTATTAAAATAAATTACTTTAAATGTAATACTTATTTAGTAGATATAACTTAAAATATTATTTGTTTCAGACGATCCACTCGAAGGAAATGAAGAATTTAAAAATGTAAGAATTAGAAAAAAGTGTACGTATTGTACTTCAAAAATGGTACCTTCTACTGTGTATAGCTGAGTAAGTGAGGATGTCGGAGGCTCCTAAAAATGCTGCTTACATGGCGTAAAATGCCAGCAACACAACCAATGCACGGACTGGCTACTCTTAATGACTGACAGATGAATCAAAAGCTTTCAGTACACTAACAATGGAAATTTAAGATATATTTTATTAT
>DWCF01005662.1:0-13762 GCA_018230265.1 Delias oraia
ATAATTAAAGATCTAAGCTATCCTATCTCTCAAGTTGGACCAAACTGCATATTGCGTGCATATTTGAACGAAATCTGTTAAGCGATTTAAGAGTCCATTGAGGACAAACATTGTGACACGAGATTTATATTTATTAAGATATATTAATATTTTTCTTAGATAGAGTACGTGAAGTATTCTAATACTTGTGAAATACTTTGAAAATACTGTAAACTCTAGTATACAGTATTTTCTACGCATATATGGAACATTTTAACAAGCCAACTTGCAGTAGGCTAATCCCGTTTCAATTGATACTACGTTTTACAAATCCCATAATAAACCAGAAAAAATAAACCAGAACAAATAATAAACCAGAACTTCCTCGACACGCCCATTATTAAACAACCCACGCGTCGCCTAATCTAGTAGATAGTCATACTTTAAGCATTATAAACGACTAACCCTATCTTAGAAAGCTAAAGGTATGATCCAAATTAAGATACCAGAACGAATTGATTGATTCTCGGTAAAGCTGTCGGGGAGTTTATCACTTCTGTGTCAAGCATAGCTTCGGTGACCTTTTGTGTCAAGAATTCGTGTCAAAGATGCGATCCTGATTCCTGACCGCGTTGAGATTTACCGCTACAAACAATTAACGAAACTAAAGAAACATCTCAAATAAAATGCAGTATTTTTATGTTTGTAATAAGTAAAAGGAATGAAAAAATAATATATTTTCACATACAAAACCATTAAACATAAAACTGTCCTGTACAACAATTTTTTAAATTTTATTATTCATTCGGAAGGGCTTGACAGTTGCCGGGCGAGTGTCTTAACACTGTCGTAACAGTGATAAAGCCTTGCTGAAGCATATGCAGACGCACAAATTGGGCCGGCAAGTCCGAAGTGATACAACCGGCTCACAGTGTTTCGCTGACTGAGTGAGGATACTGGAGGCCCTTGGAGTTATACCGCTTAAGCGACGTAAAAAGCCGGCAACACAATCAAAGCGCGAACTTTGACGTGGTTGTTGATGGGCGGTGGTGTTCGCTTACCATACAGTAGACTCACCTGCTACGTTGACCGAAAGTAAAAAAATAAAATAGAACAACATAACAGCATCAACTGAAATGCATAATAGGCGCATATAAAGTTATGTCACAGCTTAATCACATCACATAGAACACTTAACATATTCAAATGAAGGGTAATGATTAGCATAAATCATTGAGACTGCCTCCATTACTGACTAATTAAAAAGCGACAGCACATGGTACACGTTACGTAGGCGAACAAAGAGTGAATCATAATCACGAACGGTAAACGTATAAGGCCCTCGTATGATGCTCTCAAGGCATAAATAGATTCGGTGTCGACGCCTCAACTTAATTACCTATTTGAGACACCTGGCCGTAAAGGTAGCACATACGTTTTCTACGGTTACAGAAATGAACAAAAAAAACATCAACGGTCACGCTCGAGACACTCGCAACAAGAGTGGCGCGGCGCGTTCGAATGCAATAATATTTTCACTATTTGTATCCTTTCCGGAGATCGCAATTAGAATTACAAATGAGCTTTCATTTAACAACGAATTTCTTAATGTCATGATTATTCATAGATCTCGTAAACAAGGAAAAGTCCGCCCACCGAAACTGGGTCGAGTTTAAAATGTTTAATGCAACTCTTTCACCTCTACCTACAGCGTGTTGCTCGACTTCCTTATACACAAATTTGACCATACGTAGTAAACTATATATAGCCGCGTTCCATTTTAAGCGGTGAGCTTAGAGAAATTCTATTTGGATTCCTTGTGCATAATGAACCTAGAAAATACAATAGCGCTCGCGACAGATTCATTGTAATGTATCTTAGTCACACCCCAGCAAACAATCAATTGTGCTCGGAGCTCACTTTCTCTAATTCAGATTATTCCGAGCTGAATTTCTATCGGCTCTGGATTATTATCATTATGAGCAATATACTAAAGCGCAATGACGCCGTGACTTATAAAGGTTGCACACACCACATTGTTAGGCAACACTTTCTATTCCGTATGGGTACAACGATACTCATTAACATTAAACGCGCATATCTCACCTCGACGGTCGCCTTATATAAAAGCTTGGCCCAACACTACCGTTTCGATGCTGCTCATACAGCGGCCTTACGTTCACAGCAAACTATTTGCACACCATAAATTACACTATTGTGAAAAATAGACTTTAGTCTAAAAACCTCAAAAGCAGAAAAATTGCCAAACAAATACGAATTGGGGACATTCAAAAGAAGAGCGTCGCTATCCTTAAAAGGACGGCGGCTCACCAGCGAACCAGCAAAGGCCATCATTAAAGGCGTCCATGGACGGCGGACCGCTTATTAAAGATGAGCCTCCAGATCGTTTGCCTCCGTTTTCATTTAAAAAATGTGTCACTTCATAGCGGACGGTCTTGTGCACGTATCACTAACTTCATCATCATCAGCCTATCAAGTCCACTACTGGACATAGGCCTTACCCAAATAACGACCACCTATTACGATCTTGAGCGATCTGGATCCAGCGGTTGCCCGCGACCATCATGAGATCGTCTTTCCATCTCGTGCCGGGACGTCCCACTCTGCGTTTTCCGGTACGCGGTCGCCACTCGACAACCTTTCTTCCCCATCGGTTGTCGGTTCGTCGAGCGATGTGGCCAGCCCATTGCCACTTCAACTTACTAACTATATCACTAACTTATTATTTCATTACTAATGTAAACTGCATATAAGTACATTTAGAAGTATAATAGATAAAGGAACTGGTCACGGGGATTCCCGGAACAATGTGTTCGTCTTCCCGTCGCGTCACGACGCCGAGGTGTGTTTAGAATAGGTTGAGTTGTACGTATAATGCTGCGAATTTAACAGCGCAAAACAGCTACGGAACTGTGTACCTATAAAAGGCGAAAAGAAACGTACGTTTCAAAGCTAAATAGTTGCAATCGAGGCTGAACGTTATTAAGGCTAACAATAACAATATCGTCTGATATATTCAGTACATAGAGCGCAATTGCAAATTAATCATTGATGTAACAATCTAGTCCATAGACCCAAATAAGTCAATCAACTTAAATACATACTGGATTCTTTCTTCTATTTTACATAATTCATGCAAATTGAAAATTATACATATAGAAATATGCAATTGGACACTTTTACTGACCTATAAACGGTTTTAAGGCCGCCATGCTGGTTTCACATTGAATTTATTTAAATTCACACTGAAAGCTATTGCTCTGTCATACCTCCGTGTACATACGTGCGCATACAAATCGTTAGCTTCGCTGATTCATGACGTAAATATGCAAGTAATCACATATAGAGCAAAATTCCTCTAAGCATTTCACAAATTCGACAGTAATTTACATTGTTTCAAATTATTTAGACTAAAAGTTCATTAATATAACTATTAATTCAGCAGATGAATAATCTTCAATTAATTTTAATACAAGATAATTATTACAATTATAAAAATCGTGAGACTTTTGAGGAAGGAAGTAGAGATGGTTCACGTTTCCGAGAATTATTAGACACGAAATTTAGCCGGCATTCGTTTCCGTAACATTAATTTATCCTTCAGTCTGATGTAGAATCATTTTCCTACAATAAATACATTATGCACGTCATATATTAAGCTTTGATTAATTTTCCTTTTAGCAGCTAGGCCACTTAATCTCTTGGTCGTTTAATCGAGGTTATAAGTCAAAAGCAGTTACTATCACTAAAAAGGTAAAGAAGGATTAGTTTGTAAGGCCTTTGACTCAGTGGAACCTAAAAATATTTGGAAAGCACTATTTATGCAGGGAATACAAAGAAAATATATACAAATTCTTAAAAATACAAACAACTAGCAGAGCAACGTGAGCAGTGTAAGACTGGAAGCAACATGAGAGGAGTTTTCTATTGAGAGAGGCTACCGGTAAGGTGACCCCGTCTCACCCAACTATTTTCCAGAATGGAAACTTATTTGTCCATTCTGGACAAGAATTGCGAAGGATTGGTATAAGTGAACATACTTAGATGCGGCCTATGTCTAAAGAGAAGCTGTGGAAATTTTTAAGTAATACAATCATAGTTGTATTAGTTAAAAATATGATTCTTTACATCTATATGTAACTAATGAAATTCACTAATATAGGCTAATTTTATTTCAATTATAAAGATAGCAAAACAATTTTTACGTAAAATATTATGAAACAACGAATTCGACCCCTAGAAATCGAAACGATTACTTCAGCATTTTGTATAACTATTTAAATTCACAATAGATAGGTACAGGTCGGCATAAGACGTTCCGTTTACATTCCATTTAAAAAATAAATTGGATACTCTTTTGAAAACGTTGCACTGTTAAGGCTCCAGAGGTTTTCAATTAACACAAATAGTGCACGCGGTATCGGTCACGTAAACCCATTTATATAAGACTTTTTAGATTAAAGACATTATTTGTTTATTTATTACATTACTATACATTTATTTTATAAGTGCCTAGTTTGTAAACGGTTACAAACATAATTATTCCCTTTTTTTATGGTATAGCGTACAACGGGTAACAGGTGGGACTCCTATATACACCACATGCAACCACGCTACAGTCCACGCATTGGTTTTGGCGGCTTTTTACGCCACTAAAACGGAATTTTTAAGGGCTTCGATATCCTCACTCACTCACCGAAACACACAGTACATACAGCTACTGTTTCACGCTGAGTATTCTGTAAGCCCGTGGTATCACTTCAGACGAGCCGGCCTAATTAGTGCGTCCGCATATGTTTCATAAAGGCTCTCTCAAAAGTACGTTTAATTAATGCCTTTAATTTAAGCAATAAATATAAAATACAGATACAACTTTCAGATTTATAATGGCAGTATAAGACGACGTCGTGTCGGTCAATATGCGTGTTAATGTAAGCGTGCCCGAACGTTTAAAAATCAATTTCGCCGTTGGGATGTTACGCAGTGGGGGTGGGGGACGGAAGTATCGACGGAAACGGCGTCACGGTCTGCGCGCGCGCACCATGATGTGACGACATCTATACTATGCCGTACTTTTAATACGACACGGATTTTAAATGAACATCGAGATTAGGTGCAGTTATTTTTAAAAAAATCTCATGTAAACTTTGTTGATACTTAACTTCGTTTTCATTTTAACAAATACACCACTCTTTGGTTTCGACTGCCTGCCCGACATATTTCAAAGCCAATTTGTCTTGAGGAACTTCATAAAAAAGCGTACCTGTCCCTAAAACGACGGTAACGCACCCGCGGTTTTGCAGTAGATGTCAATAAACGGAGGACTGCTTTTTTTAGGTGAGCCACCGGTACGATTTCCTACCGATTTTTCATTATACTAAATAAAAAATAATGATAATAAAATAAAAAGGAGTAATATAGTGTTTCCCAACTTGTATAACAAATGGAATTTTTTATTACCGACAAGCAGACTTTATTTTGCGTGAAATTGTTGACAACGGGGTACCGCTTCCAATCTTGAAAAAAGTTAATACAACTGGCCTTAACGATACATATTTAGATGGACTATTCCTGATTAAATCATTCTCTGCAATGAATGAACGGAATGAAAGAATGTCCAAGTAGCTACGAGCCTGTATCTCGTCAAAGTCCGATAAAACAAGAATGCAAGAATAAAGCCATTGTTAACAACTCGCGACGTTCAATCAAATCTCTGTGACAGCTGAATGATAAAATTTGGTAGTACATAGTGCTGTATACATACATTACAAAACCGTGTATCTCTTGTATTTGCCAGTGGATTTAGTAACATTACTCAAATACTGTGTCCTGACTATCTCGTTTGAAGTGTCGTATGTTATTTCAAACTGTTATGCAAGGTGTCATATAATGTTAGGATGTTGCAAATATTTAGTTAATTATACATTGCACTACATACATACATTACACTAGTAGCGAGTTAGAAACGGCGTAAACTTAGCCATATAATTAAAAAAATAATTTTTCAACGTCAACAAATGTTGTAAATAAATCATGAAAATTATCAAGTGATTGTAAAATCTTATGATACATAGATAATTTGATTTGGTCTGTCGTTGTGATTAGGGATTTAGATTTTTTTATAGTATAACGGACAACGGAGCAGGTGGGTCTCCTATTTTTGGTAAGAGGACACCGCCGCCCATGGAGAACCGCGCCACCATCCGCGCATTGGATGTATTGCCGGCTTTTTACGCCACTTTAGTGGCACTTTTAAGGGCCTCCGATATCATCACTCACTCTGCGAAACACTATACAAGTACTTTAAGGCTGCGTATTTTGTGAGCCCATGATATCACTACGAACGAGCAGGCATAATTAGTGCGTCAGCATGGCTCTCCTACAGGTGAAAATCCTTCGGTTAATCTAGTCGAAATTTTAGTGTAGTGGTATAAATAGCGCTATAAATAAAAAATTTCGCTCTTACCAACACATTATAGAGCTACGCAAAACTTGCGATAATTACATAACATAAATGTTAATAACAATGCGTCCAAGTGACATTGAATAGTCCGTACACCTAATTGGATTATCGTTGCGTTACAATTGTTCCAAGGGCCGGTCTGACTACAACAACTCATTTTCCGTCTCAACTGCACCAACTCGGCGCCCAAAGCATAATTCCATTACCGCCCACAACTCATAAACGGGTTAGTGGCTTCTTTTCATATTTTTAACATTAATATGTTAGCGGTATGACCCTGCTTCGTAACATGCCTATAACACCTAGGCTTATCATGTTAAAACTTATACAATGTTTTACGTGGTACCAAAAATAGATTGGAGACATCGAGTCTAAAATATTGTATTTTTTTCATACTAAAGCGAAACAAGTTATAGTAAAAGAAATGTAATAGAAAATAAAAAAAATTATAACACCTTTACTGACCAACTTAATTCAGCTAAGACTTCTATGTTTTGTCGTTGTTTTGCACATACATACGTGTATATTTTAGCGTGTACTTATCTACTAGAAGTATGAGTATTTGGGTCGCTATTTCATATTATTTAATAACAAGTTTTCATTGTAATTTCGCCAATTTACACTAATCGTTATAACTTATGTGGTAGTGATGTATGAGCTATATTATTGCAGAGTTTCATTAAAATCAGTTCATTAGTAGTCGCGTGAGTAACTAACATTCATGGAAATAAAATTTCTCGCTTATTATAGTAAGATTAGCTGTTATAATATGAAACAGATTGAAAAGAGACAATAATAATCACAGAATACTCAGCGTGAAATGGTACTGGTACTATGTTTCGCAGAGTCAGTGAGGATATCAGAGGCCCTTAAAAGTGCCGCGGCGTAAAAAGCCGGCAATACAACCAATACGCGGACTGCGGCGCGGTACTTCATGGGCGGCGAAGTTCTCTTACCATATAGGAGACCCACCTGCTCCGATGTCCGCTATAGAATAAAAAAATAAAAGCTAATAAAGAAACGATAGAAGATGAAGATGAACACAGGTGGGGTTTAACGAGGTGTGCTTCTTAATTAATAACAATTAAACAATGATAAAAGCAACAAATTGCGAACGTTCACCCAACGAATAAACACACGATTGCTTCACCGTGTATAGGAAAAGGTAGAGCCAGAATCGGTGGTGTTATATAATACGTCCAAAATGGCTCTAACAATATAATAAGGTAATGCTATTAAAAACTCGTATTCCATAAGTCCTAATAAAACTTACGAGTACGAATCGGTAACCGAATTGAAGCAATAGATACACACAAAGTATAGTTGCATTTCACTTACTGCATAATCTTCGTTTGTTAACAGAATAATGAAACTCTCGGGCTAGTATTTTGTAACTAAACGCCATCTCAACTTACCTGTAAAAACAAAAAAAAATATTATATGTAATATTTCATAAGATGTTACTCAATCCATTACGCCATGTTATAATATTGTATAGGTGTTAAATTGGTAAAATACTTGCGATTCCATAATCGGAACAATTTATATGCCTAGTATCAATTTAAACTTAATAAATATGAAAATCGTAAAATCTTACAGTGTAATTACAGTGTACATTACAGTAGCAATAACGATTTTTAATTTAGTAGATTCGTCTTAACATTTCTTATTGTACTGCCAGAACGTAGCTCGATTTGTTATATAATGCATACAAATAAATTATATAATGTTTTTTTTTATAAACTGTATCCTCAATGGTAAGAGATCATTGCCTTTTTTGTTGGTTAAGTAGCTCGCTTGAGCGGTTTAATTTAACGAGCCTGCGATATATTCACCCACTCAGATCGAAGACCAGGATTCGCACCGGGTATCCTTAATTACACGGTAGCTTACGAAACCACTCGACCATAAGCGTCTTCGACATAATATGTTATCTAAATTATAAGTCTCAATATTCATTACTACAGCAGAGTATCAAACCCAATTTTTAAAATAAAGATTACGGAACAAAAGATAAGTAGTATAATTTCTTATTTCAAGAAACAGACCACCGGAAGGTTTCTGCTGTAAGTACAATTAAGGAATGATTTCTAATAAGAAGTGTACAAACTTAAACTTCATCATTATCATCATCATCATTTCAGCCGTAAGACGTCCACTGCTGGACATAGGCCTCCCCCTTGGACTTCCATGAATACCTATCGGAGGCGACCTGCATCCAGCGTCTTCCGGCGAAACTTAAACTTAAATAAAGATTACAAGGACACGACATATTTGTACACGTTTCATACATGTTTATGTGTATGTTTATATATATACTACATTACGCTACATAAAACGAACTACTTATAATTGAAATATACCTACATATTTAAATTTCTCTGTAACTCTTATTATATGTGAAGGTACCTACTTATAAAATAAATTAACTACTTTCCTAATATGCGAACAATTTAAAACTCATTGTAAACGCACATAGAATGTCTAGTGCGCCTAGCTAAAATGTTGGTCAAATTCACTTTTACTAACTGAACCTCAGATATATTTATCCAATTTACGAAATTCACATTGCAACTTGACGTATACGAGTCTCCAAACTCATGGAAGATTTTTTCCCGTTTTGGAATGAAATGTACAATTATTTAATGTCTCTTTTAACCATGGATTCACCAAAACTATTTACAAATATTAAAGTTTATGCAGCCTCGCTCGACAGACCTTGTTTCAACCTGTCCATGTTTTAGCCATTATAAAGTTTGACCATAATAATATGAATGAAAAAGCCTACAGAATAACAGCAGTATTACGTTGGTACCTCATATTGAGGAAGAGCAAATGACCTTCACGAAACGAAACAATGTCAGTCAAGTCACTGAATCGTAACGATTGTTCGTATCAAAACATAATCCGTTCTGTGGTTGAGAGTAAAAGAGTGTAAGATGAGATTGGGACTATGCGGTACTTTGAAGTCCACAGATCCAATATTGACACCAAAAATTAGAAATACGATAGCTAAAAGAACAAATAGAACTGAAATTGAACGTCTATAATGCTTGTTGTGGTTTCCCTCAGCAGAAGACAAGTTTGACAGCTTAGCTGTTCTTTGGATTAGTTTCCATATTTTGAAAAATGTGAAGCTTATGTCAAATATAAATATAGTCCCTTATTTGCGTTCGGTGGCGACAGGCTTATTGAATACTAAGAAGCTGAGTACTGAATACTAAGCTAAAGCTTGCTAACTCATTAGTAAAGTATTGTCTATCATAGTGAAGACTAAATATACGTCTCAAAATAAAATAAAAAAGCGGCCAGTGCACTAATTTGACACATTTAACAGACAGTTCACGCATAATCGGAGATTTTAACATCAATCTTAGCGTTTAAAACTGTAAATCCCGTTATAAAATTAATTTGTTTACAATAATGAAAACAACAAAACATTTTTATTTTATATAGACTTTGGACTATAGTACAAAAATCTCTAAAATGGGATTTATAATATATGAGTATCGAAAACCAGTATATCGGTGCGCAGCGTGCAGTCAACTTCTAAATTTCTGAATCTTTGTATACAAATCAAACAAAATAATACTTTAAGTTTTTTTTATATACATCGAACAGCAAGCACCTACAACCCACAGACAATCCTAAACCCAGCAGAGCCGCGATTGCGCTGCCAACTTTTAATAGATTTAATGACAGAATGCGGCGAATAACAGAAAATTATATATCCGTTATTCAAAGTGCTTTGACCATTTAGTTACAAGTTTAATACGAAATTATGTGCGATTTTTCCAAAATATATGTAACATCGCTAACGTCTACCGGTTGATTGGTTGGTGTTTTTTCTATTTCGTTCCTATGGTGCCTGTCATGCTCGAACGATATCCTCGCCCGGTTCAATCAAACGTGACGTGATTTCGCGAACGCTCCTCTAGGCTCCCTTCACAACGGAAATTATTCTCTAATCAATACGGCAAATTGAAACACAAGGTCAGCCTCGTGTGCGCTTATTTTCAAATTAGAAAATCTATCTTACGATCAGTGGGAAGTTCATTGTTAAAAACCAACGCGGAAACTGAAAGTCTTTCATTTAAAACTTTTTTGTTACGCCGCATAATGAGCTACTACTTTTTCTTACTGCAAAATAAATTAACATAATTCGCTGTTAGTGTTTTAGATTAGAAAAACATAAATGTAGAAGGAAGGTTTGAATTTTTTTGAAATATCGACCTTTGACAGCGGAATGAAACCAACATTACGTGCGGTATTTAAAAACATTACCGCAGGCCATCGGAGTCGATATCAAACAATACCATTGTTCTGAATTCCAAAATATACCTGAGGTGAAAACATATCAGGCTCAGTTCCTCGGCCATCAAGCCTCTACGGGGAAAAATTGACACTTTCTTTTGACACATATGAGTGATTAACAGAACATTAAAACATAAATTAAATTATACTCACAACTATTTTGATAGTGTTGCATACTAACTAATCTGGTAAAACATATTTATCAAATTCCATATAAAATAATAGACGTTTTCTTATATTGACACTTTAACTAGCCTGTGTCTTCCGCAGTGAAATTACGGGTTCTCAGAATACCACCGATAAATAGAACCTTAATTGTGCTTTCTTTAGTGTATGAAGATACTGGAGGTCCACAAGTTGTACCGCTTCAGCGGCGTAAAAAGCCGGAAACCCAACGAAAGCGTGGATGCGTCGCGGTGGTGGTGAACCAAACAGTGGTATCAAGTAACCCGGTTGTCCGGTATTTGATAAAAAAACTCATGAGAATACATTATAGAGTAAAACATAATTTATTAATATTTCGTTACAAACACGTAAACAAGAAAAGTGTAAAAATCAACTAAACGCCAGAGAAAAATAACGCGAATGAAATTTAAAAACAAATACGGCTTGGGGAACTTTATAAAAAGAGTGTACCTATCTCTAAAAGACCGGCAACGCACCCGGGCCACCCATGCGAGCTTAGATGAGATTCCAGCTCGTATGCCGGCCGATTTTCATAAAAAATCATCCATAATAGCCGTTATATTTATGGCCGCAAATAGTAAACGACTGCAATATTTCGCAATCTACACTGAAGGCTAACACAAGGTAGTTGAAATGCCGTAGGTATTATGCGACTTTTATACGGCCTACTATTAAAATAAAAATTCACAAGGTAAATGTTAATGTATTAAATCCACCGTTCGAATACTTTATATAGAGAATTACCATCGCAACTTTGCGCCAATATTGAGTGGTTTGTCTTGTGACATCTGTTTCCTAAATCACGATCATTGCTAATTAAGTAAATGGCCTTTTTTTCTCAATCATTAATAATTGTACACGGTTAGCAGATGCTTAAATGAAAGTACAGTACATATTTTAAAACAATTTAGAAACATATTAAATAATAACGTCTACAACTTATAAAAGATGCAACAGGCTGCCTTTTCACAAGAAAACATTGCCCTCCCCGCATTCTTTATACTTTAGGCTTTGTCTTATGTATTTTCTATTTAATATTAATGTATTTTTATCATATTTTGCCGGCTTTTTATATGAAGTGCGCGTTTTATCCATTATTCATCAAGACCGATGCTTAACTACCATAATAAAAGCAAAAAGGCAAAAAGACAAGAATCAATAGATGAAATACGTCAATAAAATAAATAAGAATCAATATTAAAAGCGATAAATCATCGGACGCCTTATCAATCACAATTTGTGGAGACATTGGCTATTGACTACCGAGAGAGTGCCTCGTGGTGATTGTACGATAACAGATAGAAAGTGCCGTTGTAACGCCAACCGTGTTACGCCGAACAGGCTTCGAGCGACGGGCCCAAGTAAGGCAACCGGGCTATCGGCTATACAGTAATGGGATAGTGAAAATAATAAAACTTTGAAACGCATTCAGCAAAGCCAGCGAAAGAGTACTACTTGTACTGTGCTTCGCTGAGTGCGTGATATCGAAGGCCCCAGGAAATACCGCTCAAGCGGCGTAAAAAGCCTCCAACACAAACAAATCGCGGATTGTGGCGCGGCCATCTTATTGTAGACACTGGACACTGATTAAACACTGGGCAAGTCAGAAGACAACTGGGAACCGATCACAGCCACAGTTATTAGCTTAGAAGGCCTCGGATATCTTAATAAACTCATTAAGCGAGACACAACACAAGTAACTAAAAAAGTAAATAACATTAACTATTAGCCGTGGAAGAGCCATGCTGAAGCATATGCTGACGCACAATTTGGGCCGGCTCGTCCGAAGTGACACCACGAGCCCACAGAATACACAGCGTGAAATGATAGTTGTACTTGAAACAGTGCTGCTACTATTTTTCGCTGAGTGAGTGAGGATAGCGGAGGCATTTAAAAAATATTCCGCTTAAACAGCTCCTCCTGCTCCTAAGATTATTTTTACAAATATTTTAGTTTTTATAATATTTACTTAAATGGCTGAACCATCACAGCACACATTGACAAATATCAACATATGAGACGACGAACAGAGAATGAGAGATCAACATAAGTAAATATATTTGATAAAAAATGCACATACACAAACATATATAAAAGTATGCAATGTCAGTCGCGAGGTTAACGCTCACGTATGCCGCCTATAGGCACTCGATTTTAAGGAACGCAGACAAAGCCTTTCCCACTCACACCTACCTACATCCGACAGATAAATATGTCCTTGTTGCTATACTCAAATTTGGTGAGCGTATCCATGAAACTAATTAACTAATTAACCAATCTGTTATCCTACGACAAGTATGGGTAAACTATTATGTAAAACTAAAAGTAACTTTTGTTTTTTAATTAAATCAATTACGTTCCTCAAATGATTTTTAATTTTTAAAGGTCAAAGAGCAATTAATAATATCTGTTGACGTTTCTTCTGGACTAGCACCTTGGAAACGGCGTAAATTTGTAATATATAATTTTATTTTGACGTCAGCAACTATTCGTACATAAGTCACGACCATTAACAAACTAATAATGAAATCCTATGATAAATAAATAAGACAAAATAAAAAAATATATACAATTCCAAAAGAATATACTAGGCTTCCGCATTAAGACTAGTTGCTTTGGTTTAAAAATTTAAAAAAATATAAAATATAGATATACAAAAAGCAATCCTATAGGATATACCTATATATAATTTATGTGTATATATATATCCTATATATTTATCATATATATACAGTGTAAACTCCATGTAACGTCCCTCGATTTAACGACAAACTCCCTAAAGCGTCGAAATCAATTGGC
>DWCF01005663.1:0-13761 GCA_018230265.1 Delias oraia
TATCTCTCAAGTTGGACCAAACTGCATACTGCGTGCAAATTTGAACGAAATCTGTTAAGTGGTTTAGGAGTCCATCGCGGACAAACATCGTGACCGGAGATGTATATATATTAAGATATAGGATATATATAATGAATATGGGATAATTTATTAATATAAATTATTAAATTTTTATCTGCCATCGGTATTCTAAAAGCACCGTTATAATTATAGTAAATGTTTGTAGTGTTTAGTACATTTTGAGGTTATTTCAATTTGTTTACCTAACATAATTTCTTTAAAATGATGTTTCCCTTTGTTTTAGATTTGAAATTAAATAAACAGACAGGTAACTAAGTTAATATACGACACCTTACAAATAACTGATCCCTTACAGCAGTGTTGCCAAATCTGTGATCCGCGGACCCCTGGGAGTCCGCGAGTATATATATATGGGATCCGCGGGGTCATCTCTGTACCATGCATGGTAATAATAACTATAATAAATACCTAACCAGATTTTTTGCTGTTTTGTTATAAAAGGATCCGTAAAACTGTCTAAAAATTACTAGGGATCCGTGGCTGAATTATGTTGGAAATTGCTGCAATACCTAAAAAGCTACTTCATTGCTAAGTTTAAATCACAAGGCGTAAAACAATACCAGATACAGTTAACCCAAAATCCAAAAGGGGGTTATATCACCACGCTACCTATAAGAATAAAAGTACTTAAGTACTTCTTATATTTTTCAAGTATTCTAGTATCTTTAGACATAATTTTCTAGAAAACCACATAGGAGAGCCATTCTGAATCTAATGCGGACGCACTAATTGGGCCGGCTCGTCCGAAGTGATACCACGGGCTTACAGAATACTCAGCGTACGTACGTAGAAACGGTACTTGTACCGTGTTTCAAAGCGGAGTGGAGATTTCGGATGCCCTTAAAATGTTATATAAATGCGGCGTTACAAGCCGGCAACACAACCATGCGCTAGCTGTCCATGGTTGGTGGTGTTCTCTATCATATAGAACACCCACCTGCTCCATTGTCCGCTATACTATAAAGGTATAAAATAATAAATGCGGTACATGTTATATAAATTGATTATAGGACTGATATAGATACATTGTAATGGAGTCAAAACCAGAATCACTTTGTCGCGTGTGCGGCGATAAGGCTTCAGGCAAACATTATGGCGTCCCTTCCTGTGATGGTTGCAGAGGGTTCTTCAAACGAAGTATTCGCCGGTGAGTGTGTACAGATATCTACAAGAACTGACAATATTTTTCAACTGACCCTAAGCTCTATTCATTCAAATATCTATCTAAGCCAATATAAAGCGAGAAAGTTCGTGTGTTTGTATCGTCATATAAACCTGTATTTTAACAGTGTTTAAATAAAGTAATTAAATAAGTGTTTTCGTTGTTGCAATTATTTGCAGCAAAGCGACTCATTTGAATATTTTGTTATTATATTAATATTTTGTTGCAGCAACTTGGACTACATATGCAAAGAAAATGGCCAATGTATTGTTGATGTCAACCGGAGGAACCAATGTCAAGCATGCCGATTCTCAAAATGCCTTCGCGTCAATATGAAAAAGGATGGTATGTTTTGGTACTTTTATATAGAGAATAACGGGGCAGGCAGGCCTGCTTGATGATAAGATATCCATATATAGACAACCCCGCCGCTAGCTGCTCTTTGGTAATTTTCGGGAGTTTGGCACCGCTTAATAAAATAAACCTCCGGTTCACTCAATAAAACAGTATGTAGTAGGTACCTACTGTTTTACACTGTTTTATCTGGGGTTTTTTCTGGGACTAACGCCCCTGATATCACACTTGCTGAGCTATGATAATGAATACGTCAGCATGGCTCTCTCGCGGATTAATAGTAATTATAAACATAATCTAATCTACTAATCTCAATTTTTGGAAGGTCTCCAAGTAATATTGTTTTGGAAATAACTCTGCAGGAAGCTGATCCCACAGAGTGGTGATGCGTGGCACAAAATGCCTTGAAAACGCTCAGTTTTGGAACGACGAACATCGAGGTGAAACGGTTGAACTTTGTATTTAAGCATCGAAGTTAAATATTATATATATATATAATTAAATGTGGCAACATTTAATACGACTCTACTGTTCACAAGTACTTAAGCGCGATATTTAAAGGTTGTCGAATAAAATCGTTCGGAAATTGAATATAACATCACCGAGTACTTGTCTCGATAAAGTATTTATTCAGTGATCCGTAGCAGCATGTCTTTTCCATTAAACGTTCAAGTATTTGCGGTACACAAGGCGAGAAAAATCAGGGGCGAACGCCCTATGATCAGAGACAGCTTGTGGTTCACACGATGTTACTACAAAAATAACCTCTATTCCATTACTATTTTTTGCTACTTGGAATATAATGTATATACCTACCTATTATTGCTTACAATTTAACGTGCTATGGTTAATAGTAGTGGCTGATGATTCTGATGGACTTCGATCGCCGTATGAAATTATAATTTAAATAGTCTTCGTATTTTTTTATATATATATGGAGCAGGCAGGTATCCTCTATGATAAGCGTACCGCCGCGTAGACAACCATGTAACATGCCACGCTTGTGTTGTCGGCTTTTTACGTCGTTACGTACGTTAAGAACATATATTAAATTTTCATTACACCTAAAGCAATTTATAATTATTCTGAATGTAATTAAAGCAATTTTAACTTGGCTTTGAATATATTTTTAATCTTTCCATCGAATGCAATCACACTTACTGGAATCAGAAACAGGCGTGTTTATATTTATGTCAACGTTTCTAAAGCAAATACCTGGTTGCATTTGGCATTTCATACAGAAGCAGTACTCGTCTGTCAACACGAGTTGGTGACGTTATATCCTCGCTAACTTCATGTATTACGTAGCCGCGCGTGTTAGTTTTTCAAGAAATATTAGTCTTTATTAGCAATACAGTGTAATGCAATGGATAAAAGAAGTGAAAATACAAACACAGAGTTGTTGATAGAGCAGATTACGTTTACGGTCCTATCATTTACGTCATCTGCTATTCTGTACAATTTGGTCATTGATGTTTAACTAACAATAAAACAGTATATAATAATACAATAATAAATCATTATTTTATAAAGTAGTGAACGGGAGACGTGGTCCAGTATGCTACCTTTCGGGTTCAGTTATAAATCCTAAGCGAACTTTAGAAAAAACGATATATTGTAATATATTATATTTGATTTTTTTATGTTATAGCAGACAACGGAGCAGGTGGGTCTCCAGGTGCAGGTGGATAAGTGAACACTGCCGCCCATGAACAACCGCGCCAAAGTCCGCGCATTGGTTGTCTTAAGCGGCACCTTTTAAGGGCCTCCGATATTGTCACTCACTACGCAAACACAGTACAAATACCGCTTCACGCTGAGTATTCTGTGAGCCCGTGGTATAACTTCGGACGAGCCAGTTTGTGCGTTAGCATGGCTCTCCTACGGGTGATGAGTGAGTGATATAGTATTAAATTTCAAAGTGATTTAAGTATTATTTCGAATCGATGGTATGGTAGTATAGAAAAGTGTTGTTTTTAGACTTTGTCAGACAATTTTTTTTTGTTTAAGAACTATCCTCGTGCTCTAGGAATATTCTTAAAAAAACAGTAAAATCGGTGCAGTTGTTCTCAAGTTTTGAACTTAGCAACACATTCAACGATTCATTTTAATATTATTGATGGATTCGGCAGACGTCGAGTCGTTCACCCCAGTACGCCACGTACCTACCTACCTTGTCCAACTGACATGATTCTTTAACTTTGAACAATCACAAATTGTAGCCCAATAGTATCACAATAGTATATATTATTGCAAAGTATCATTAACATTGTTCAATAGTTTTCGCGTAAAATTCTATCAAACTTTGGCGTTTATTATAATTTAGATATTTTTATGGTATAATGGATAACGGAGCAGGCGGGTCTCCTATATGGTATGAGAACATTCAACGCATTGGTTATGTTGCCGTCATTTTACGCTCTCTCAGTGAATCACACTACAAGTACCGTTTCACTTTGAGTATTCTGTGAGCTCATGGTATTAATTCGGATGATGATGCCACAGTATTAAGGCACTCGGCCGGCCCCTGTCTAGCCCTTCCATAGATCGAGAAATTATATATTAAATTGTAATCGTGCGGGCCAGGATTAGATGCCGATACCTCGCTTCATGGTAGACTTATAAAACCACTTAGCTAAGAGGCTCCCAAATTGACTATTTTATGACAAATTAATTTATATATATATTAATTTCAGCTGTACAACATGAACGAGCACCGAGACACATTACCGATCAGCAACAGTTCGCGCTACAGAAATTCGGCTACGATTTCTCCCGCCATTCATTTGCCAACCCGACTCTAGTACCACCCTACACCCATTTCTCGTACCCAATACCCGAGCGTCGGATACACATGCCCTTCTTGGAGACATTCCAAGACCTCACGAGATTTCCGGAAGGAACGGATATGCTACATCTGAGTCCACTTGCTACACCATTAACATCAGCAAATCCTTTTAAGATGCCAATATTTCCAACGACACTACACTATTCGATGTCCCACCCCGGATACGTACCTGATAATATTTTCTACCCGCACGTCATGAACTCTGAGAGTTTATATACATCGAAATCGATGCAAAGCAGTAAGTAAAGTGAACATATTAATAAATATTATAATAGCGACATTTCTATTCAAAATATATATTTTTTATTCTATAGAGGACAACGTTGCAGATAGGTTTTTTATATGGTAAGAGAACACCGCCGCCCAAGTACAACCGCGCCACAGTCCGCGCATAGATGTGTTGCCGTTGTGTAAATTGAGAGTCTCCCAAACTTAGCTTTCTTAAGTCGGATATAGTTTGGTATACAATTCTTAATTCTAGTAGCTAAGTTATTTAAATCAATTAATGTAACTTACGTATCGGCATTTCAAATAATTTTATCAATAAATTAATCAAATAATCAAAAATTAAATTATCAATATAATTAATTAAAATCAAATCATCACATGGTTCATATTAATGTTATATAAACCGGTTCAGTAACTTTGTATTTATTTTAAGATATATAAAATATTTTATAATATCATATTTAAAATAGTTATTTGTTTTAGATAATATCCATATATTTCATACATTTCATAATTTAATATAACTTTTAAAATTTAGTAATAAAGCTGACATCAAAGACATCGGTTTTAACAAACAAAACACAATCACCTCCTTATAAAATTTACTAAATTCTGATCTTTACTTCGTTTTGTTTTGTCTCGTTTTTGTAACAGCAAACGCGCATCAGCTAGAGAGTGACAGAAAGATATATTGTGTTAAATAAAAAAACGTTTATGAGCTTGGAAGTCATTCATTACATTCATTTTAGAGCCATCACTAGGGTCCCCGAAATTCGCAAATGTATTTCACAACAAATCTGACAAGGGCGAGTCTCTTAATATGGATAAGGTAAAGGAAAACGAAGTATCAAGTTCAGAGGAAGCGAAAAAAGATGACTGTAATTCAGGTTAGTAATTTAAAAAATACAAGGGACATTATAGGTCTTTTGATTAATACAAGCTACAAGCGACAATTCAAAATTTTTGCTTTGCGAATATCAATATATTGTGCTACTGCGATTCTATACTTATTCTTTGTTATTTGTGTATGTAACGTTGTGGTTCACAAATCCCCTGCGAATCTTATAAACATATATTTTTTACAGAAAAAAAGTATTAGATTTGATCAATTATTGTATTCTTTAGCAGAAAGGAATCCACAATGCAGCGCCATTAACTTTGAGCATGCGGATAAATTGCAGAAACTAGAAAACGAACAAGACTTTGATATCGAAAAACCGTCATACCTTACTACACGAGAAAAAACTGTACAACAAGCCGAAAGTACTGTTAAGTTACAATTTCACGGTACAAATATGTGTAAAATCGATTTGAATAACGAAATATACTCACCAGCCGCTGAATTACTTGTTGCTTCTGTCAAATGGCTTCACAATATAACTCCCTTTCGGCGGATGTCTTTAAGAGAACAGATATTTCTCTTACTATGTAACTGGAAGGAGCTCTTTATTTTAACAGCTTCTCAGTACTCCTTCTCATTTGATGAAGGTAAGATATAAATGGGTCCTTTTCTCATGAATAGTAATGCATGCATATAAGTCAAGTGGTCATTTTCATGGTATAAACGAGTGACGGAACAGGCGAGTTTCCTCTATGGTAAAAAATCAGCGCCCTTGGACAATCGCGCCATAAATCGTTTTTGCTGTGTTGACGGTTTTTTAAACGCTTTAATAGTACAATTTTCTCCTCCGATATCCTCACTCTGCTAGCGAGACATAGTACTAGTCTGTTTCACGCTGGTATTCTGTGAGCCCGTGGTGTATTACTTCGGACGAGCCGACTCATCAGTTCATCAGCGTGGCTGTCCATGGGCGTGAATGTGTTAAGACACTCGACCAGCCATTGTCATACCATTCCATAGACCGAGTAAATTATAAATTAATTTTTTTTTATTCGAAACGGGGTCGAACTTAATATCTCTCGCTTCATACCATTTAAGCTACGAGTAAAAGTTTGTTTTTTAAATGTTTTTTATATTTAAATATATTTATGTCTCTTTAATAAATAAAAATGAGTTATAAAAACTCAACCAAAAAGGTTAGTTTTATTAACGTTTTCTCGTTAAAGCACAAGGAAGGTTCTCACAGAGAGAATGAGTATAAATGTTACGAGATCATAGTAAAGAAACTTTAGTTTTATTAATCCAAAAATTAACGAAGCCGTTTATTTTAATAATTATAATACAACTCATACGTCATATTTAATATTACTCTAAATACTCGATCCTTTTTAGAATTTTTTAAATTGTTCAGGTCGAAAATTAAAAAAATCAGAACAATTTTAATTCTCAAAAAATATCAAGAACCACATTAAATAGAGAAAAAGAAAAAGAAAAAAGAGTATTTCCGGTACCTCAAGGTGTGTTACTAGAAATGACACAGACAATTATCCCAATTTTTGTACATTCTATAAAGATAAAATCATTATTCCTTTTATAATATGTTTATATTATATTTAAACTTCTTTAGTAAAAATGTGAGTAGTAAACGTATATAATTAGTTATTGAGGTATATTTCAGATCACATATCATCTGCATCTGGTCCGAAACGTCCGAACTTAAAAGATGACATTAAGAAAATTACATTTCTGCTGAAGAAGATCACGCGACATCGACTCGACAAGTTAGAATACGATTGTCTCAAATCGATGCTTCTTTTCCGAACTGGTAACAAATAATGTTATTTATTTCATTTACCTCATCACCATCAGCCTATCAAGTCCACTGCTGGACATAGGCCTTCCCCAAAGACGCCCACCTATTACGATCATGAGCGATCTGGATGCAGCGGGTGTCCGCGACCTTCATGAGATTTAATTTACCTTTAAACCACAGATCCAAAACAAAAAAAATGAAACGAATGGATTTATATATCTTTTGCGGTTAGAATGAGCAGTTGGGCTGCCCTCATGGTAAGAGATTACCACCGCCCGTGAAGAGTGGCGCCACAGTCCGCGCTTTGGCAGTTGCCGCCTTTTTACACATCTTGGGAATACAACGTACGATCTTAATTCGTACTCACATAACGGAAAACAGTATCCGCACTGTGTCATGGTATTCTATGAGCCAGTGGTATCACTCCGGACGAGCCGGCTCAATAATGTGCTAGCATATGTTTTAGTCACAGAGTGGGACGTCCCTCCACGCGATGGTAAGACGATTGCACGAAGGTCGCGGGCAACCGCTCGATCCAGATCGTGATAGGTGGGCGACTTTGGGGGAGGCCTATAACCAGCAGTGGACTTGATAGGCTAATGAAATGTTTTAGCATGGTGTTCCCATAGGAGATTGTGTTAAGACACGGCTACTTCAAACCCTTCCTAAGATTTTTTTTCAACTTTCGTACTCTATATCTTAAAAAGTTGGGTTTACTAAATCTATAGAAATAAGTGAAAACTAGAGAACGCTAGTTATTTGCAGGTCCCATAAGAAGTGGTGTAGCGGGGATTTTTAGCGTCTCCCGTTTTGATACAATTAATTTCTTCCTTACCGATGATCGAAAATCGATTTACAATGGAACGTTTCTGAGGTATTTTGTGTCGCACCGCCATTCTTGGAATTTGAGAGCCTCGTAGATAAGTGGTTTAATATGTCTACTACGAAGCGATAGGTATCGGGTTCGAATCCCGGTCCGGAAAATTATAAATTATAATTTATTCGGTCTCTGGAAGGGCTTGAAAGTAGCCGGGTGAGTGTCTCAATACTGTCACACCCGTGGGAGAGCCATGCTGAATCATTTGCGGACGCTCTAAATGGGCCGGATCATCCGAAGTTATACCACGGGCTCACAGAATGCTCAACGTGTACTGTGTTTCACTGAGTGAGTGAGGATATCGAAAGCCTTTAAAAGTGCTGCTTAAGTAGCGTAAAATCCGGCAACCCAACTAGTGGTGCGGTTTTCCATGGACGGCGGTATTCTCTTACTCTTACTCTGTCTCTTAGGAGACCTACCTGCTCCTTGCCCGCTATACTATAAAAAAAATAAAAAAATCGACCTGGGGAACTTCATACTTATCCCTTAAAGACCGGCAATTCACACGCGGCTCTGCATGTGCTGTGGGTGTCCGTGGTCGGAAGACTGTTTATTCTAGGTGAATCTAGTGCTCATTTGCCTTCCTATTTTCATTATTCATTATTTTTAAAAAGAACCTCGTATTTTTTCCTCATGTTGTCCTACAAGACCTTTCGGAAATGAAATCTTTAAACTTTTAATTATTTATAAAAAGAGTACTAGATAATAGAATATATACTGGTTCTAATATTATTTGTGTATTCAGAGTAGATTTATTTTGCAGAATGCCCATCGTTGGACATCGAAGTGCTCCAAGAACAAGCGCTTGCCCATTTACAGAAATACTGCGCGAACAAAGATTGCTCACGTCTCGGAAAACTAATGTTACTACTGCCGTGTATCTGTCTCTTCGCAAACGAGAACTTCTTAGAATATCTACTTTTCTCAACTACCACAATTTGTGATATTCACACAATACTTATTCGCATTTTAACCTACACGGCAATTTAACTATAAAACTAAGCATAAATTGTAATTTTCTTTGCTCAATTTTTTCTCTAAATTATATATCTAGTCAGTAGATCAAGCAGACGTCATCCTGCTCTTATATAAATAAATATAAATAATATATAAATCTTCAAAATCTTGGGACCCACACAACCCAAAAAGTCAATAATTACCCTCTTTTTTTGGAGTCAGTTTATTGTTGTGCATAACCCGAGCCTCTCCACCAATACTTATGGAATAAGAGTGTTGTTTATAAAAATTATCAGGCAATTTTTCAAAATTTTCTGCGTAAAAGCTTATTTCGAGCAATATTATAAAAAAACAATTAGCAATATATGTGCTGCTTTCTCCATATTTGCGCTTAGCAACACATTTAGCAACTCCTTTTTATATTAAAGAAGATAATACATCGTATAACAAACAATCCCGATCTCTCAAATGATTCACGGAGATACCTACATCAAACTTCAAAATTCTCATGTTGTATCATAGGTACACATTTGCTATTATTACATACCTATGTATAAAAGTTGATTCCAATAATTTTATAGTGTTTAATGAGACATGTAAGTTTATTTGTGAATAATCCGTATGGAAGGATAGTTGTACTGTAATAGCATTGAGAATCACTGAAACCCCTATTGTATCTTAAATTGTTAATAAATTACCTTTTGTAAAATTTATACAATTTTATTAAACGAGACGGTAAACCCTAATAAGTAAGTAATACAGTATAACACGTTTAAGACGATCACGCTTAATACGATTTCTCGTATCTTTACGCCAGTCCCTACTACTTGAGACATTTTGATTCATTTCTTAAAGCTTAATAAGATCCCGTTGAATACGCCCAAAACCAGCCGAGAGCGCTCGAACGCGAATTACGAAATTCAATCAATTGAAGATCTTATTGAGAATGTGAATAACACACAAAACTGAGGCTTTAAATATTGTCAGCTGTTAATGATAAGATCCTTAGTAGCTTATTTGCATCAAAGCGAAGACACATTACAAAAGTTGAGTTATGTTGAAAATCTATTAGTTGCTCATGCATCAAAATCTTATTGTCAAACCATAATAAGTGATTATTTTAAATAATGTTTTTATATTTACACTACGAAAGTAGTTAATGTTCATAATTTATAAATGTATAATTTAATACCTCTATATATATATATATATATGTATTTATATATATACATACATATATAGGTATATGTATTTATACATATACAGTACCAAAATAAAAATAAAAAGTTACAATAATAATGTTAAATAGTTTTTTTTATTAAATGCGGACAACGGAGCAGGTGGGTCTGAGTATATATAATGTGGGTCTATATGTTAAGAGATCACTAACTCACTGTGCGAAACGCAGTACAAGTACCGTTTGAAATAGTCAATGAAATAGTCACACGCTGAGTATTCCGTGAGCTCGTGGTATCACATCGGACAAGCCCAGTTAGAACGTCACCATATGCTTCAGCAAGGCTTTCCCACGGATACGACAGTATTAAGATATTTGCCCAGCTACTGTCTACCCCTTCCAGAGACCGAATAAATTATAAATTAAATTATAATTTATAATTGTCCGGATCGGGATTCGAACCCGATATCTCTCACTTCACGGTAAACTTTTAAAACCATCAAGCTTCGATGCTCCTAAGTTTATTATATATTAAGTTTATTTTCCCCATCCGCCATAATACGCTTTCTCGCTTAAGATGCATTTTCGGTAGGGTCCCTGAGAAATCGTCGAGAATGGGGTTTTACTGTATATTTAAACTTCATCTATATGACATTGTTGTTTCTCGTTTCATAACTGAGTTTTTTTTTAAGAATTTTATTCCGATATCGTCGGCAACACCTACCTCTCAGCAGGGACTGAGGGTGTCATTTAAGAAGTTGTGTTGTTGTCTTTGTATTAACAAGAAAAAAATTTAAACTAATATCTCCTTTATGTACTTCAGTAAGAAATCTTAAAATACATATGTATTTCTAATTGTGAAGATAATTTATAAACGTCGGTCGCTCTGTAAAAAAAAAACAACAACAACTTATGTTCTGTATACCGTAAGTAATCATTCAAATGTCAATCCGCCATCTTATTTTTTCGGCTTGTGACACCATCACAACATCGCAAGGGAAATCATATTCATATCATCATCAGTCTATTAAAGTGCACTGCTGGGCATAGGCCTCCCATAAAGACGCCCACCAGTTGCTTCTTGTCATCTTGAGCGATTTTGATCAAGAGGTTGCCCGCGATCTTTATGAGTTCGTATTTGCATCACGTGACGGGGCGTCCCACCCTACGTCTTCCGGTACGCGGTTGCCACTCGAGAATCGTTATTCCCCATTTGTTCCCGATTGTTGTCGATTTGTCGAGCGATGTAGCCAGCCTATTGCCACTTCAACTTACCAATACTGCATATAAATTATATAAATAAATTTCATAAAATAATTAATAAATAAAGTGATTTTTATTGTCATTTACTAATAATTTAATGCTAGTTTCCCTGCCTACCACGCAAACTTACAAATATTTGTTAGGAATATGTGTAAGATATTGACAGACAATTCTTATTAGGCATTATTAGGCAACCGCTGGACTCAGATCGCTCAAGACTGCAACAGGTGGGCGTCTTTGAGGGAGGCCTATGTCCAGCAGTGGACTTAATATTCTGATGATGATGATATATAACAGATAAAATGACGCCACAAATGCATTTCAAGATTTCGATGTAACAAACGTTCGACAAACCCGAATAAAACGTCTGTTCAATTTTTTTTACTTTATCAAAATCCTTACTGTATGAATATTTCTTCTAAATCCATTTACAGCTGGTACTATAAATAAATACACAAAAATCCATACTAACACATCAATTGATATTGTATAAATTCCTAATAAAAAGTTACCATTTATGATGAGGAAAGTTGCGATATAGGACACTATAAGAACATCAATTATACTAAAAATGATCACATACCAGAGATACATTGAAATTAATACTTCATTATACGTAACTGTTGCTATGAAAAATATAATCTGTGCAGCGAATAACAATATACCCATGGCGGAATAACTGTGAACAATAATCTGAGCAATATTGCCTTCAATCTCATTTTCATGTAATAGCGATTCGCCGTATTCGTAGAAAACAATATATGGTACACTTAAAAATAAACCAGTTATCGCGATTATTATAGCTCCCGTCTTAGGGCTACAACAGAAGCAGCACTTATTACTTGTTGGTAGATAATTCAAGATGTATGGCCTGAAAAAAAATAATTTTATTCAAAATCTTGCTGAGAAGTACAATTCATCTTTGGATTACACACATTTATAGCAATAGAAAATTATTTTAGATTAACGTTTTTTTATGATAATGGAGGCAAATGAGCAGGAGGCTCACCTAGAGAAGCGGTCTGCCGCCCATGGACACCCCCAGCTTTTGCTGGGCTGTAAGTGCCTTACCGACCTTTTAGGCATACAGACGGTCTTTTTTCCAAGTCATATTCATTTGGAAAGACCTCTAGGCAACTGACTATGCTGCAAGGCACAGAATGATTTAAAAACGCTCAGTTGTGGAACACCAAACATCGATGTGATACAAATGAAACTTAAATGTGTACAACATGGATCTGAATTTATTTGTTGCAACAGCTTCGTTGAGCGTCACCTCTTTTATATATACATTAAATATGTATTTTTTTAACTATTCATTTTTATTAAGTAATCTTCTAATGATACTAAAATAAATACTAATTATTAATAATACATTTTATGACGAATTGATTGAAAATCCGTAAATATGTTTCATTCTAGACATTTAAGGTTGTGACAGCGTCTAAATTGTTTTCTTCAACAATTTTTTGAGCACATAGAGATTGCGTTCCACTACTAGCTCTCAACGCTCAAAATACCCACTAAGCCGTTTCACTTGACGTCCGTCATGACTGACGACATAACTCACACCACACTCACAGCAATCGGTTGAAAAAGGTGGGGCAAAGTGGTAATTCGCGGGAAATGAGATTGGCGATTTCACGCAATATGATATTTGTTACTTCAAACTCGAAGATGGCGTCCAATAATACATAATTATGTTAATTAAAATTAATTTTAGTCTATATTGAACAGCCATCTACACATATCTCCTAATTAACAATGAATATAACTGAACCTTATAAATTATTAATGTCCATATTAAATTATAGTGATAGTTGATGTTCATCGAGTGAGTAATTACTAATTATATCAGATCATTTAATTTATAAATATGTTTATGTACAAATTAAATTATGTTTGAATAAAAAAACCGACAATAGCCACTTTATTGGATAAAAGGTTGAAGCAGATATATTAACATGAGGAAAATAGAATGAAAAGACAACGAGAGAGAATAGAATATTTTCAGAAGAATAAAAATAAATATTAAAAAAAGAAAAAAAATTCAGTAAGAATAATTTTATTATTTGCTTTTAAGACATTTTTGAGAAATTTTCCATGATTATAAGTTATACAAGGAAATCAGTTATATATATATAAATATATATAATATTA